>WNYA01000105.1:0-233222 GCA_019512145.1 Engystomops pustulosus
CCTGAGTAAATCCCGCCTGGTATGGTGTTAGTAGTGCGGGTAGCATCGTAACTGCATAACTGCAATTGCTCAGGAGTTACCTTGGGCAGTTTTACTCGTTGGAGGAATCCTTCCCCCCGTCGTTCTCCCCCTAGTGTGTCAACATACAGCGCGGAATAATAGTCTCCCAAAATGGAAGTAATCTTTGCCGGGTCCGCGTGTAGTGTTCCTCCACTATCTTTGAGTTTCAGTATGTGAGACCCCGGTTTTCAGCCCTTAGCCAGGTTCGCTAGCAGTTTTCCGGACTTATCCCCAAATTTGTGCAGATCTAGCTGCAGCTGGGACCTGACGAAACTCTCCTTCCTTTCTGCCCATATTGTGTAATCCCTTTGTGGCTGGGACCATGCCTCCTTGTTATTCTCCGTTGCGTTTCCCAAGAAAGCCGTATATGCTTTGCGCACCGCTTCACTTGTTTTCCTGTATTGTTCTGCTGTTTTTTTTTTTTTAATGCTTTGACATAGTCCATAATGCGACCCCCAAGATACATTTTGCCTGACTCACAATATAGTAAAGAGTCAGTCGCGTGCACCCCATTTCCCTCTATGAACTCCAGCCACCACCCCTTCATTAAAACTATGAAGCTTTCATCTTGCGCTAAAAACGTCGGGAATCGCCAAAGGTAATCCGTGCCTTTGGGACACACATCCGCTAGATCTAATGTCACTGGGGATTGATCGGAAATTACCATGTTTTCCAACTGAGTTGCCTGGACCCTCCTTAGCAGACTAGCCGAGACAAAGAAATTGTGAATTAGATTACTCACCGGTAATTCTATTTCCGTTAGTCCACCATGACGGCCCAACCTGGAGGATGCCCCTTGACCTCTGCAGGGACAGGAAGAAGAAAGCTGTATATGCTTTGCGCACCGCTTCACTTGTTTTCCTGTATAGTTCTGCTGTTTTTTTTTTTTAATGCTTTGACATAATCCATAATGCGACCCCTAAGATACATTTTGCCTGACTCCCAATATAGTAATGAGTCAGTCGCGTGCACCCCATTTCCCTCTATGAACTCCAGCCACCACCCCTTCATTAAAACTATGAAGCTTTCATCTCACGCTAGGGAATGTCGGGAATCGCCACAGGTAATCCGTGCCTTTGGGACACACGTCCGCTAGATCTAATGTCACTGGGGATTGATCGGAAATTACCATGTTTTCCAACTGAGTTGCCTGGACCCTCCTCAGCAGACTATCCGAGACAAAGAAATAGTCTATTCTAGACCATGAGTTGTGAGAGTGAGAATACTCCCTATCCTGGGGGTGTTGCAGTCTCCAAATATCTTCCAGAGCCACCGCCTGTTGTAATCTAGAAAGTGGGGTTGATCTCTCCACTCGATCTCTCCCCGGTCTCCCCCCTCTGTCACGATCTTCTTGTGCCTCCATTACATCGTTAAAAATCCCCTCCCACTATTTTCAAAGGTGTAGTGTCACCATTCAATGTGTCTCTAAGAGAGATGAAGAAAGATACCTGGTCTGCGTTTGGGGCGTATACACATGTAACACTAAGAACATCTGTAGCCACCTGAAGCTGTATCGTAACCCGTCTCCCCCCCTCGTCCCTTGACACCGCTGTTACCTTGTGTGCCAGGGATCTGTTGATCAAAATCAGGACCCCTGCCTTTCTGTCTACTGCAGGTGATCCATAAACCTCTCCAACCCACAGTTTGCACATTCTAGGAAAATCCAAATGGGTCTGCTGCAGTAGAGCCATGTCAGTTTTTAATCTTTTAAGATGACGAAGAACCATTACCCTCTTCTGTAGGGCTCTCAGCCCTTTCACATTCCACGACACCACTCTCATTTTAGTAAGAACCTTATGATAATTTTGCCTCTGTGGCTTAGTTGCGTGATGCGTCTCCCTCTTGCTTTAATGAGATTCCCCTCCTGTCAAAGGAGATTCACTTCCCCCCTCACCTGTGTATGGAATAACACTACAACGTATCAAACAATACAAACAATTTGAACCTAAGATCCAGTTGAATAATCACTCTATTATTTTCTCCCCAACTATGCTTTCAAGCCAAAGACTTCCTATTTATTCTGATGTCATGCATAGTTCCCCCCTCCTCCGCCTATGGTCGAGCTTTCTATGCTAATTTGAATTTCCCCAATGTGGGACTAATAAAGGATTATCTTATCTTATCTAACTTTCTTATGTCACTCTCACCTGGCTCCCGCTTTGCTCACCAGCTCCGCTGAGTCTTCTTCTAGCTAACCTTTCCTATGTTATATCGCTATTTATATATTTACCCCCCCCCCCTTTTCCTCCCCCTCACCTCCCCCTACCCCCTCTAAACTCTCTCTTTCTTTCAGGGCAGTTCTCCCATTATGGCTATACTATAGCATTAGCCACTTAGCCATTAGCCACCGGTACCTGATACAGACTCAACAGTCTCTTCTGGCTCGGCCTCTCTTAGGCCTCCCTTGCCCTTGTTCCGCTCTTCTCCGCGGCGTTATTGGAGATCCCTTGTTCCGATTCTTGTGAAACAACCCTAACCGCGGGGCCAGAAGTTTTAACGTAATAGTACTGCATTTTGCGAGAACGCACCTCCCGCGATGCAGTACTATTACGTCAAATGTCGGGAAGAGGTTAAGGAGATCTGCCTATATGATTCCACTGCTATCAGGTTTTTACCTTCTTATAATATCAATATTATCAAGACCTCCCTCAGAGGATGGTAGCCTACCACTCTCAAATGCCCTTTTATATACCTTCGTTAAATGTGGAACCAATAATTCAGAAAATTTATCAGAGGCCTCTAATGGAATGCCATCAAGACCAGGTGCCTTCCCAATCCCAGATGCAGCCACAGCCGACTTCACTACTTCCTCCTCCAATGGACGATTTTAGCCAAGCCCTTTTCACCTCATCCAACCTACTCTGGCCTGAAGCCACAAGAAACTCCTGTATTGCTGAGTCACCAGTTGTCCCAGCTGCTGCATAAACTTCCGAAAAATTATCATAAAAGGTCCCTTGAATTCTTTCTATCCCCATTACTAACTTGCCCTCCTCATCTAATACTGACCTTATGAAATTACGGTCTTGCTGACTCCTAATGACATTCGCCATTTTCTTCCTTTGAATTTCAACCTCAACCAAGTTCTGGTAACGACACAGCCACTGATCATATTGGGCCTTTTATAGCATATACATTTCATAATTATCCACTGCTTTTTGGCACTCCTATAACCCTCCTTGTCCCTGCCACTTAATGGCCTCTTGTTCGGCCAGCTTTATTTGTTCCTTAAGTGCTTTTTCCTTTGAGTTACGTTTTTTTTTTTTTTTTTTAACAAAAACACATATTTCCTTAAAGACCCCAGAAAAAAAGGCTTGTTTTCCTTGTTGTCTTCCTTGTTTCCAACTCCACCATTTCATCGTTATCCATTGAGTGCATAGTAATAAATTCCCGCAATCTATCCCTCGCACTTTCCATGGAACCCAAAATTTGAAACCACCCATGCTTAACCCTAGATAATCCATTCTGGTGCACCCTTAAAATAATCACATATCACTAACAATGATGCATGATATGACATACCTTTTGCTTAATAACAAATTTTGTGAATCAAGGCCAAACTCGACCTGTTACCAAAACAAAAATCAATATGTGAAACACTTTGAAAAACATGAAAATTCCTGTTTATCCGGATGACATTCCCGCAAGATATTCAGCCAACCAAATTAATTTAATAACATAGCAAATTTATTTACACCGTGACCACCCCTCTCCCAAAATCTACCAGATTTATCAAGTCTTGGTTCCAAAATATTAAAATCACCCAGTATGAACCATAGTGGATCTTGCTTGTCCAGTAAAAAGTTGTGAATTTTATATAGAATCCGAATTGCATGGAGGAGGAACATAAATCGAAACTATAATAATCATCTTATCATACAATGACCCATGAATTATGACTAAATCTACCTTCCTCATCTATCAATGTTTTCCTCACTACAAGGAGGATATTTTTATGCACCAATATAGATACACCTCTGGAATGGGAGTCACACTTATCCATCCCTTCCTTAATACCAGTTAGTGATATATTCCTCTACTGCGGCCATCTTGACCAAGAGAACCAAACAGATGCCATTTTAGGTCTGGCCTGGGGGAGGGGTATGTTGCACACCCAGAAGCTATAGGGTTAAATCTCTTAATTCAGCTATTTTTCTTATTTAAAATGTTGTTTGCCTCTCACATTCTCTCAGAAAAGAAAGAGGGGAGGGGGATTTTTAGGAGAAAGAAAAAGTTGAGTGTAATAAAAATTAACTTTTATTAATTTATTAAAATCTATGCGGGTGAGTACCGCTACTGCATCTGGAAGAAGCCGGGGAGACTCGGCGAAACACGTGTCGGCACACAATCTATGCCCGCAGCCACAACCTAGGGAAAGATTACTATAGGGACAGATGCAGTAGCGGAACTCACCCGAACTGGGACCGCTGTATAGGAACAAACTAGGACCTAATTGTTAGTCTCGGCATCGTGCATGCACGTATCCTGAGACTAGACAAGCTGTGATAGTTAGAGGAGACGCGGTTTATTAACAGGACACAATTTATTAACCTTTTCGTAGAAAATATTAGAGGGGCGGGTGTTGTGCATTTAAACTAACCCTATAGCATCTAAGCACCTTATCTCCTTTCCTTCACGCCCTCTGAAGCTTTCTCTGTTTTTATATACATGACAGGGATTTTTTTAAATAAAGAGTGTGATTTGAGTGCAGCTGAAGGCCATGTCTGCGTCTTGGGTTTGTTCTCTCCTCCCTGGTACAGGGAGCCATGAAAGATTTAATTTGAAAGTCACCATGCAATGGGAAAGGGGGGGTTGAGCCCCAGATAAAAACCTCTAACAATACCCTTGCAGTGTTGCGTGTTAAATGAATTTCTTGTAAACAAATAATTGCTGGGAATTTTTTTTTTAATAAATTAAAAACCGCAATTCACTTTAACTTGTTTTAGCGTCTTGCATTCAGACCTATCTATCCTTTTTGGTTGCCTTTCTTTTCACAGAGAAGTGAAGGAGAAAGGGAGAGAGAAAAAAAAAAACTCCAATGAGAACCCCCCCCTCCCCCGACAACATTCCTACCAGTGTAGATCCTTACCCAGCATAATCCTCTAGGCAGGAATTATGCCTAGAGGATTATGGAATATAATTTTTGACATCCCGTACTTGGATAGATACTCCACTAATGGCTTCAAAACATTGTTTAATTTGGGACAAAATGTCCCCCAATGACCAGAAAAGAAAGAGGGGAGGGGGATTTTTAGGAGAAAGAAAAAGTTGTGAGTGTAATAAAAATTAACTTTTATTAATTTATTAAAATCTTGAGTCTATTCTCATTTTTTTATATATAATAATAATACCATAACAAGCGTGGCATGAATTTCGTTGCCAAGCTGTTGCACCAGCCATAAATCTTATAGAATAACTCCTAGGGATATAGATACAGGTGGGAGTCCCCTTATAATTTATTTAATCCCTCCTGCAGAATAACTAGAGCCCACTCTAATTCAGTAGTGGGAATCCAGGACAGTGCAGTCTGATTCTCTCTGAGGTGAGAGATCTTAAAGGACCTCCACTGCTGCCCAGCACGACACCGCTGCATGCATGTGTCGTCGGCTGTTTGTGAGGGAATCGTGGTATCACGGCTTGTCTAGTCTCAGGATATGTGCATGCACGATGCCGAGACTAACAATTAGGTCCTAGTTTGTTCCTATACAGCGGTCCCACTGCGGGTGAGTACCGCTACTGCATCTGGAAGAAGCCGGGGAGACTCGGCGAAACACGTGTCGGCACACAATCTATGCCCGCAGCCACAACCTAGGGAAACATTACTATAGGGACAGATGCAGTAGCGGAACTCACCCGAACTGGGACCGCTGTATAGGAACAAACTAGGACCTAATTGTTAGTCTCTAACCAACACTTGTCTGGGAGGTAATCCTACTGGTCTAGGTGTGAATGGAACCCTATGAGCCCTATAGGAAATACTTCTGACAGTTTACTTGGGTCAACCCATTTTTTAACAACCTCAGTGAAAAATCCAACTGGGTCCTCCCCTTACTCCTTCTCAGATACTCCCACTACTGTTCTCCAGGTCAGGAACTTTGTTAGCAAGGGCTTTATTTGACTTTGATATATCCTTCATCTAGTCTAATAACTCATTGACTGGGTCCTCATTTATACCTAGTCTTCCCTCTAGTTCCACCATTTTGACTATACCATTCACCTCCTTTCATGGATGGAATATAATTTTTGACATCCCGTACTTGGATAGATACCCCACTAATGGCTTCAAAACATTGTTTAATTTGGGACCTGGTATATCAAGCTCCCCGGAATCTTCCAGCTCAGACTTATTAAGATACTTATCCATTTTATTTGTCTTATCCGAGTTTTTGACAGGCGGAGAACATGCACCTATAGACAGTCTACCTTTTGCGGCCCCCTTCATATTTTTTTATTTCTTGAGGACAGATTGTCCCAAAAGAAAAAGAACAAAAAACGGAAAAAAAAAAAGACACAAATGCCTTAGCCAGACCAGGACACAGAGAATTACCTATACTAGCCAAGATATAAATTCAGTTGGTTTATCACAACCTAGACCACAAATGCTTAATCTAGCAAACATATCTTGAGTTACCATACTGGTAACTGGTTGCAAATTCTAATCCCGCTCCTGCAAATATATTAATATTCCCCACAATAGACACTTTATTTGCTTAAAACCAACGTACAAGGATGTTTTAATATCCACAGGATTCTGCATATGACCCAGACTGTGAATAACCAACCAAAATGAATAGATCCAACCTAACCCAGATATTGGGGGTGCCAACAGTGACTTTTTAAACACTAAGAAGTTGTATATTAGACCTTAAATATTTCTTAATACTGTCCAATGCATTTACTATCTCAAAATATAGGGCAGTGTGGCGAACCTTTTAGAGGCCGAGTGCCCAAACTGCAACCCACCCCCCCCCCCCTTATTTATCGCGAGTTGCCAACCAAAATTACGCATTATTAGCTCCCTTTCAACAACTTTCAATCATATTGGCCTCCTAAGGACACACAACACAGTAGAATGGAAATTTTTCATCATTTTAGCTTCTTTCCATTGTCCATCTGTACACGAGAAAATCATGGGGCAAAGCAGGAGACCTCCAAAGATAATTCGGTGCCCTGTCTACTCATTCTCCCTCAGTCCCAAATAGCAAGGTAAGTATCAAAATATGACGGAAAGCCAGCTTTTAAGTTGCTTGGAACTGCAGGAAGATTGAGTTCCGGTCTGATGGTGCTGGGGCGATGGCCCGCGTGCCCACGGAGAGGGCTCTGAGTGCCGCCTCTGGCACCCGTGCCATAGGTTCGCCACCACTGCCTTAGTCGTATCGGCATGTGATAACCTCTCGAACTTGTGGACAATTAAACCTGCTGGATCAAAAGGCAAAAAATAAATCTGAACTAAGCATCCCTAAGCATTGGGAAACCCTATAACAGTGGTGGCGAACCTATGGCACGGGTGCCAGAGGTGGCACTCAGAGCCCTTTCTGTGGGCACTCAGGCTGTCCCCCAAACAGGACCAAATCCACCAAATCTTCCTGCATTCCCAGGCAACTGCTCTCAGTGCTATTTTAAAGTGACACTTCATTGACTGCTTGGAACTGCGGGAAAAATGAAAAGGTTTTGACAGAAGATCTTTGGAGATCATCCTGTTGGACAAACTATTCTTCCCGTACAGAGAGACCTTGGAGAGGTCTGAATTTGCCTTCCTTCTTTCAACTGTATTGGTGGCCTCAGGCGGCCTATACCATTAAAAGATGTGGAAGAACAGGTTACAATGAGTTACCACTTAAAATGCCATGTTGCCACTTCACAGTAAATAAGTGTATTTTGGTTGTTGTTTGGGCACTCGGTCTCTAGAAGGTTCATCATCACTGATATAGAGGAATGGAAGGGATCCAACACTGAAGACAAGCAGGGCTGATTGCTATGTAGGGCTGAATGAACAATATATAGATAAATGGAGGTATAATATCTGAGTATGGTAGCACATTCATCTATATCTGCAAGCTAGAGCGATCACCAAAATTAATAACACCATTGTCAAAGTCTGGATGTCTGTGGGCCTAAAACTCTAATAAAGTAAGCTTTGTCTCTGGAAGAAGAACCGAAGTTCTCTGTCCTAGATTATTACGTGGTTATGTGATGTAAAGTTTATTCCATCATCATCATCACATTAATCCTAACCACAACAGACACCACCGGCTCTGAAAGCACACTAGCCGCAGGGCAGGACAGCACAGCACCTGCAAGGCATATAGGGCAAGCTCTGGCCACATATCCAATCTCAATATTTAACTGGCAGGATTCTTCCTTCAGGACTTATCACCCACCATATGAGTCTGCCTAAACCTACAGTTATGTGAATAGGTAGAGCCAGAATCAGTAAAATATATAAAAGCGTAGGGCTGTCCCAAAATCAAATCATTTAAGGCCTTTACCTTGAACATTTTCTTATAAGAGCATTCTTCACTTTCAGCCTCTTCATGCTCCTTTGCACCTTGTGTAAGGTTTGTGTAGTTTACAAGCCGGCTAAGAAGGGAAGAAACCTTAGGCCGAACATCCAGTTCCTCCTAAACACACAAAGAAAAAAAAAAAGTTGTGTCACATTTAATTTACATTTTTCTTTTGCAATTTTTAATGCATACAATATATATACTGTGAAGAATACATAACCACCAAATGACTACACTGACACGCTAATATCAGGTCTCTTGAACCAAGTTGATTTGGTTATTTTCGAATAAATAGAATTCTAATCAGCAAGAGTTCTGTCTTTAAAAAGCCTGGTGAGAAGGCAACATTATTACTCTGCTATAAAGATGGCCTCTGCACCCAAAGATGGTGTAGGCAACTGAGATAAGACTGGAATGTGCCCAGCTTGAATCCTTGGTCATTTCTGAGATTCCTATAAGGAAAGGGACAGAACAAAGCTGGCAACACCTACTTGTTTCTATATGACTCTATACGACCCACCCCTTTTGGGCCGAGCTGTGGTAGTTGCCCGTCTAGTAAGGGCCTGATCTGTAGTAACTATTGCATCCTTAACTCCCCAATGGCACCAGATCTTGTATACGGATAGGTGTGAAAATTGGATAGGTAGAAAGTTCTCTAGGGCGCAATGGGAGATTATTTGGGCCAGAGCAAAGAAAACTTCTGTCAATACCCTTTACAAGGAAAACAAGATTAAAATTCTTATGAACTGGTACCACACCCCAGAATTGCTCCACAAATTTAACGCTGACATCGCATGCTGGAGCTGTAGCACAGTTCCTTGATGCACATATTTTGGAAAGGCCCAATCATTGAACCCTACAGGAACTCAGACAATTTGTCCTAAATTGCTAGGATTGGATATCCCTCTGGATCCTGCTTACTTTATTTACTCCCTGCTACTATGAGAGGCCCAAGTGCCATGCTGCTTCATGTTCTTAACGCCGCTAAATGCCTAATCTCTCTACTTTCGAAGAAACCTACTTCGCCCTCTACTCTAGACCTTTACACTCGAATTAAAGATATGCGATTGATGGAGCATCTGACCGCTCAAGTGAATAACCAGATGGAGAAGTTTGAGGCTGTATGGTCTACCTGGGATAACTTCTGCGGAACGCACGTACCCAGATAATAGTGTCACTTGTTTTTTTCTTTTCTTTTTCATTAGGTGCCTTAAGCAAGACGGGAATACCAGTTTCATGTTATTGGAGATAGCTGCTCCCCATGACGTCATCGGGGAGCGGCGTTCAGTTGCCATGACAACCTCGGGTCTTAAATCCAGACCCGAGGCGGTCTGGATTTAACCCATTCATTACTATGTGTTAATTGCACATTGTAATGTAGGAGGATGAAAATCCCTGTATACTGCCATACTGTAGAATGGCAGTATATGGTAGGATCAGACAACCTAGAGTTAAAGTACCCTAGGGAGTCTGAAAAATGGTAAAAAATAAAAAATTATATTTAAAAAACTTACAAATTCAAATCACCCCCTTTTCCCTAGAACTGATATAAATATAAATAAACAGTAAAAATCATAAACACATCCGGTATCACCGTGTCCAAAAATGCCAGATCAAAATATAAGTTTTTCACTGCGTTTAAACCTGTAACGGAAAATAGCACCAGATTTTTGAAAATGCCACTTTTTTGCCTTCTAAAATTCTAAAAAATTCTATAAAAAGTGATCAGAAGGTAGTATAGCCCTAAAATGGCAGCATTGAAAACTTCATTGCAAGTTGAAAAAATGACACCACCCACAGCTCCTACACCAAAGTATGAAAAAGTTATTAGCGCCGAAAGATGGCAAAATCTTATATATATATACACACACACACACACACACATTTTTGTACAGGAGGTTTTAATTTTTGTAAATGCATGGACACATTATATAACCTATACAAATTTGGTATCCCCGTAATCGCAACGACCGAAAGAATAAAGCAGACATGTAATTTGGAGCATTGGAGCGTACAGTGAAAGTCGTAAAAGCCAAGTCCACAAGAAAACGACGCAAATGAGGTTCTTTTAACCAATTTCACTGCATTTGGAATTTTTTTCCCGCTTCCCAGTACACGGCATTAAAGAATAAATACCATAAATACCATGAAGTGCACTTCAAGCCATCACACAGCTCTTTATGTGTAAAAAAAAATAAATAAAATAAAAAAATAGCTATAGATTTTTGATTGTGGGGAGTAAAAAGTAGAAATGAAAAAAACAAAAAAGGGCCAGGTCCTTAAAGGGCTAAAAACGGACCCGTTTCTTCCAATGGGCAACTCAGGCATTGGTCCCGGGTGCAACCACGGTGGAAGAAAAAAGGGGCGCTAGAAGCCTCCCACTGCCCTCGGTAAAAACAAACTTAAGTACTCACCTTACGCACACTCCAGCTTTTCTGCTGCTCTTCATTATCAGTTGAGTGGGGACCCTTCTTCTTTGGCGTACTTCAGCAAACTGGAATACTTTTTTATAGACCCTTGGGCCTCTTAGTATGCGCCCACTTGTACAATATAAACATGAGGAGTTGAGAGTCCAGAATAGTCTTAACTCTCATTTCGCAAACCAGTAATTCTAAAATCAAAATTTTCTGTGCCAAGTACTTGTAGTTCATATTTTAAGTTGCATTGTGCAAAAAATTCCCCTGCCTTTTCCCTCCGTTTGTAAAGTCTCATTTGTGGGTATTTCACTAGTCAGATTGCCCAATCTTCATTATAGTGTCCTCCGATTTACTCATGATGTGCTTTCCTTTATTTTGATAAAAAAAAACACGTGCAGTCTTCTAATGTAGTAGAATAAGGGGCACTATCCATATATAGTCATCGGCTTGTAACAAATGTGGGGCAAAAAATGGGTGGTGCTCTGACCGTAATAGGGAAGCGTAGTCTTCATATATTCAGGCAAACAAGAAGTAGAATAAGGGGGGCGGGGGGTAGGCTGGCTCTCTGGCTGTACACTGGGGGGTGCAGGCTGGCTGGTTGGCTGGCTGTACACTGGGGGGTGCAGGCTGGCTGGTTGGCTGGCTGTACTCTGGGTGGGGGGCGGGCTGTATTTGTTGCTTTTTTTTCTTTTTCTGTGTTCACCGTTTACGCCTAATAATCATGTTATCTTTATTCTATGGGTCGATACATTACGGGGATACCAGACTTGAACTATTCTTACATTTTACTAAATTTGTCAAATAAAACTTTAATGTGTGGAAAATCTATCATTTTTGCATTGCTGTCTCCAAATGCATAACATTTTTACTGTTTTTTGCTACGGAGCTGGTAGCTTGTTTTTTGCAGGATATTTTGTACTTTGCACCCAGTGTCATTCTGGTACATATGTTTTTTTTTTATCACTTTTTATTGCATCTTTGTAAGATTGAATAGGTAAAATGATATTTTTTGGTGGGTATTCAACAGTTTTTTAACAGCGTTCATCATACGGGTTCAATAATGTTTACTTATTATTAGTCCTACAGGTTGTTTTACGGACGCGGTGATACTATATATGTGGGGATTTTGTTATGATTTTAGACTTTTTTTGGTTATTTATGTTTCTTTATCATGTTATGGGGCTTATGGGCATTTTTATTGATTTATTACTTTATTTTTATTGAATAACATTTTATTTTTTACTTTTTCACTTTGGCCAGCATGGGACATGAACACAAGCAATCATCTGTTGCTTGTTCATGTAATACCCTGCAATGCTATGTACACATGCTCGCACTGTGCCTGTAAGATGATGTGTCTGCAGTTCTGGGGACCAGATCGGACCCCAGCACTACCATGCACATGATCGGCGCAAGACCCCCCCAGAGGCATGCGTCGCGGTTGTACACTGGGGGTGCCGGCTATTAGTCACAGCCGGCACCCCGATCCAGTCGAGCCAGCATCAGCTCAGTGGCGGATATAACCACCCACTGAGCGCTAAGTCACTGTGCTCCGTGGTGGATATATCCGCCACTGACGCTAATGGGTTGAAAGTGTTTTCATCTTTGGGATCGGTGCCTACCGCAGTGCAGAGCTTGCGCAGAAAACTGCCACAGGCAGGTGTGAGTGCGTCTGCATACACTGTGAACTCCTTGAGATCTTAATCCATTGAGAACTTGTGGCCAATCATCAAAAACACTGGTGGACAAACAATTTTGACAAAAATGCAAGCATTGGATTGTGCAAGAATGGACTTCTATCAGTCAGGATTTGGTCCAGAAGTTGATTGAGAGCATGCCGGAAGAAGAATTGCAGAGGTCCTGAAGAAGGGTCAACGGATCATGTGAAAATATTTTGTGTCATTCTCACAACTTTTGGCCATTACTGTAAAACACTTGCACCATATCAACTCTACACACAGTATATACACACCCCCCCACCCGGGGGCGGAGTAGGAATTGGCCCTGGAGGAAAAATTTGTAAATGGGTGCGGTCAAATAAGTAGGCGTGACCATGTGATGTGGGAGTTGCTGAACTCCACACAAACTGTTTATAGATGGTCTAAATCAGTGATGGATAACCTATGACACGCGTGTCAGTGCTGACACACGTAGCCATTTTCACTGACACGCGGCTGCCTGAGAGTTAATTTCATCCTCATGACAGGTGCATGTAGCCGGGAGGTCATGAGAATTCAAATCCACCTTCTCCCATCCAGCACCTCCCACACCCTACCTCACCGGGCCGGCCCCTCCCCAGGTGTGAGCTGTGCCTAGTGTCTCCAGTCAAGCACAGGTATCAGCACAGGGCACAGCAGGAGAGGTGACGGCCATACACCCAGGAGGCTCCTCCGCTCCTGATATTGTGGTTGGGGTAGGATCAACACAGTCAGATGTCACATTGCTGCTGCTTGTGTGATGTCCCAGCATCTGCCACCTCTACACTGACCAGCTCCAGCAGGGATGAGGGAGACAACAACTCCCATCATTCAGTGAGTAAGGGTCAGTGCACTGTATGATGAAGACAACTATCATCAGGGCTTGTTTTCAGTTTTGTGTGTACAACCCCCCTGAAAAATAATCGCAACACCTTGCAAATTGCATGACATTGCGATTATTTTGCTCCCCACAACATTCTCCAGCCAAGAGGGCATGAAGGAAATGCGGATAGCGACGCCTGTGCCCTCGCTATAACCTGTGAACTTTCATGACTGAAAGTTTGCAGGTTACTAGCAATTTCAACACCTGTCTGATTGTATGCAGTACATAGTAGGACAATCAGACAATCCATGGTTAAAGTACCCTAGAGTTAAATAGTATACATATTTGTTATTTAAACTATAAATATCAAAAAAATATTTTTTTTTGGTCAAGGTGACACACCACCCAAGTTATGCTCGTTTTTTTTGGCGAATTTTGACACACCAAGCTCAAAAGGTTGCCCATCACTGGTCTAAATCAACATGTACAGCGCAGTGAAAGAGACTCATGCTGCCTGCAATTAAAGCTTCCTCTTTTAAAAGAACACAACTTAATACTGCCTTATATACAAAAAAACTAGTACAATACTTCTCTCCTATAATACTACCCCTGGAAGTAAAATATGAGAAAATACTGCATTTATGTACAAGAATATAATGCTATAATACTGACTCGACCGCTTGACAAGAATATACTACTATGCCATATAAAACCGCCACCACTCCTCCCCCTGTTATACCAGCAAGCTCCCACTGATTAGGAGCCAGATATCTCCCCCCCCAGTAATACAGCCACCCGCTTGCCCCCCCCACAATGCAGACAGTCAGCTTGCCCCCCCACAATACAGCCAGCCAGCTTCCCCCCCCCCACAATACAGCCAGCCAGCTTGCCCCCCCACAATACAGCCAGCCAGCATGCCCCCCCACAATACAGCCAGCCAGCATGCCCCCACCAATACAGCAGCCAGCATGCCCCCCCACAATACAGCCAGCCGCAGCCCACCACATACAGCCACCAGCATGCCCCCCCACATACAGCCAGCCAGCAATGCCCCCCACCCACCCACAATATAGCCAGCCGCATGCCCCCCACAATTAGCCAGCCAGCATGCCCCCCACAATAACGCCAGCCAGCATGCCCCCCACATACAGCCGCCAGCTCCCCCACACAACAGCCACCAGCTATGCCCCCCACATACAGCCGCCAGCATGCCCCCCCCCCCCCCCCCCAGATGATACAGCCAGCCAGCATGCCCCCCCCAGGTACAGCCAGCCAGCATCCCCCCCCAGGATACAGCCGCCAGCATGCCCCCCCCCAGGATACACGCCAGCCAATGCCCCCCCCCTACAGCCGCCAGCATGCCCCCCCAGGATACAGCCACCAGCAGCCCCCCCAGGATACAGCCAGCCAGCATGCCCCCCCAGGATACAGCCAGCCAGCATGCCCCCCCCACAATACAGCCAGCCAGCATGCCCCCCCACAATACAGCCAGCCAGCATGCCCCCACCCAATCAAGCCAGCCAGCATCCCCCCCCCCACAATACAGCCAGTCCAGCATGCCCCCCCCCCCCCCCAATACAGCCAGCCAGCATGCCCCCCCCCCACAATACAAGCCCCATCATGCCCCCCCCCCAATAACCCCACCAGCGCCCCCCCCCACAAGCCAGCCAGCATTCCCCCCCCACAAATACAGCCAGCATGCCCCCCCCCCCAATACAGCCATCCGCTTGCCCCCACAATACCGCCAGCCAGCTGGCTCCCCCACCACTACACCAGCCACTTGCCCCCCCACATACACCCAGCCCGCTTGCCCCCCCACAATACAGCCAGCCAGCTTGCCCCCCCCCCACAATAAAGACAGCCACTCTTGCCCCCCCCCCCAATACAGCCCAGCCAACATCCCCCCCCCAATACAGCCCAGCCACATCCCCCCCACAATACAGCCATCCAGATCCCCCCCCCACAATACACCAGCCAGCATGCCCCCCCCCACAATACAGCCAGCCAGCCTGACCCCCCCCACAATACAGCCAGCCAGCCTGACCCCCCCAGAATACAGCCAGCCAGCCTGACCCCCCAGAATACAGCCAGCCAGCCTGCCCCCCAGAATACAGCCAGCCAGCCTGCCCCCCAAAAATACGCCAGCCACAACCCAAAAATGACACCCGCCGCCTGCCCCCCAACAACCCACCCCCCCCTACTGCCACCACCCCCACACCCCCCGCCCCCCCCCCCAATACGACAGCCGCCCCCCCCCAACGACGCCCCCCCCACCCAAACGACACCCCGCCCCCGAAACACAGCCCCCCCTGAGAAACGCAGACCGCCTGCCCCCCCAGACTACAGAACACCCCTACCCCCAAATACACGCCACCTGACCCAACCCCCCTCAGACCAGCCAGCAGCCCGCCCCCCCCCAAAACGCAGCCAGCGCTCCCCCCCCAATACAGCCACCACCTCCCCCCCCCCGAGATCGCCACCAGCCGACCCCCCCCCAGCAGCCACCAGCCACCCCCGATACACCCACCCCCTCCCAAATCGCCGCCATCCTCCCCCCCAGAATACACCAGCCAGCCGCCCCCCCAAAAATACGCCAGCCACCGCCCACCCCCGTCGCCGCCACAGCCTGCCCACCCCCCACAGCCCCCGCTGCCCCCCCCAAACCCAGACAGCCCCCCCCCCCAACGGCCAGCCACGCATCCCCCCCCACACCGACCATCCCCACCCCATACCACCACCGCCACCTCCCCCCAACCCAGCCCCCGCCCCCCACAATCACCATCCGCCCACCCCCCCCTCCACAGCCACCTCCCCCCCAACCCCCAGCCACCCCCCCCAGAAACACCGACCACCCCCGAACGCCCCCGCCATGCCCTCCCCGAGACACCCGCCAGCAGCCTCCCCCCGCCCGACATCCCACGCCCCCCCCCCACGAATCAGCCCACCGCCTGCCCGCCCCCACCCCAGATCAGACCCCCGCCCACCCCCCCCACAGCACCTGACCCCCGCTGCACCCCTTCCCCGCAACTACGCCCCATTGTCCCAAAACAGACAGAGCCTCGACTCCCACAGATACAGCACAGGCCTGCCCCTCCCCTAATACAGACAGCCCCTGCCCCCCCCCATCAAAATACAAACAGCCTGCCCCGCCCCCCCCAGAGTAAACAGACACGCAAGCCTGCCCCCCTCAGCAATACAGACAGCGCAGCCTGACCCCCTGCAGAACCAGCCCCACCGCACCCGCATCAGACACTGACCCCGCAGAAAACCGCCTGACCCCACCCACCACCCAGAATACAGCCACAGGCAGCCTGACCCCCCCCCACCGAGTCCACACAGCACATGCACTGCCTCCCCCCCCCCAGATACAGCAGCGCAGCGCTGACCCCCCCCCACAGAGAATAAGCAGCCATCGCCTGACCCCCCAGCAGAGTACAGCCAGGCCAGCCTCCCCGATACGCCCCGCACCCCACCCAAGATACAGCCGCAGCCTGCCCCCCCCCAGCAAAAAACGACATCAGTCAGCCTGCCCGCCCGCACCAGCCCCAGCCAGACCAGACCCCCCCCCCCAGAACAGCGCACAAAAAAGCCTCCCCCCCCCGACCCCAGAAGTACAGCCGACAGTTCGCCTGACCAGCCTCCCCCCCCCAGAGTAGCCAGATACCGCAGCCTCCCGCCCCCCACATACAGCACAGACATGCAGCTGCCCCTCCACAGCCAAGTACACAGACTGCGCACCTGCCAACAGCGCCCACCCCCCAGAAAAACAGATCAGGCAGCCCTGGCCTGACCCCCCACACCAGCTTACCCAGACATACAGTCACACCTGACCCCCCCTCCCCCAAGTCCAATCAGCCCCAGCCAGCCCGATACAGCACCAGACCGCCTTCCCCCCCATACAGCCACGCCACCCCCCCCCAGACGACCACCGCCCCCACCCGATACATACAGGCTCCCCCATACAGCAGGCCACCTGCCCGTCCCCCACCCAGATACAGACGGACAGCCCTGGCCCGCGCCCCCACCCCAGTACCAGACAGGCAGCCTGCCCCGCCCCCCCCCAGAGTACCGACAACGCAGCCTGCCCGCCCCCCACCCAGAGTAACAGAGACATACGCGCCTGCCCGCCCCCCAACCCAGGTACAGAACATGCAGCCTGCCCCGCCCCGCCACCCAGTACAGACCACAGCAGCCTGCCCGCCCCCCCCCAATGTACAGACATAGGTCAGCCTGCCCGCCCCCCACCAGAGTTACAGACAGAAGCAGCCCTCCCGCCCCACCCACCCAGAGTACAGACAGGACAGGCCTGCCCTCCCCCCCACCCAGAGTACATACCGACAGGCAGCCTGCCCGCCCCGGCCCCCCCAGAGTACAGACATACGTCAGCCTGCCCGCCCCCCCACCCCCAGAGTACGGACAGACATGACGCCGCCCCACAGCCGAACGCCGCCCGCCCCCCACCCCAAGTACAGACAACAGTGCAGCCTGCCCGCCCCCCACCCACTGAGTACAGAGCAGACGGAGCCGCCCCCCACCGCCTGACGGCAGCCTGCCCCCCACCCAGATACAGACAGACGGCAGCTGCCCCCGCCCTCCCCATCCCAATACACGACAAACAGGCAGCTGTCCCGCCCCCCCACCCAGAGTACAATACAGACAGGCCGCTCCCTCCCCACCATGTCAGCCAGTCAGCCGCGCGCGCCCGCACCCAGAGTACACGCGGACTAGACAGGCAGCCTGCCCGCCCCCCACCCAGAGTACAGACAGAACAGGCCAGCCTGTCCCGCCCCCACCCCAGAGTACATACGACAGTCGCTCGCCCGCCCCCCACCCAGAGTACAGACAGACAGGCAGCCTGCCCCGCCCCCCCCAGCAAGTAACAGACGTACAGAGCAGCCTCCCCTCCCCCCACCCCATGTACAGCAAGACGGCAGCCTGCCCGCCCCCCAACCCAGGTACAGCACAGGCAGCCTCCCGCCCCCCACCGAGAGTACAGACCAGCAGGCAGCCTGCCCGCCCCCCACCCTATACGCCAGATCAGCAGCTCCGCCCCACCATACAGGCAGCCATATCCTCCCGCCCCCACCCAGAGTACAGCAGCAGTCCCCACCAGATACAAAGCCGCCGAAGGCGCCTGCCCCCCCCACCCAGAGTACAACAGCCAGGCCACCTCCCTGCCCGCTGCCCCCCACCCGGAGTCAGACAGCAGCCACGCAAGCCTAGCCTCACCCCCCACCCAGAGTACGACAGACGGCATCCTTCGCCCGCCCCCCACCCAGAGTACAGACAGACAGGCAGCCTGCCCGCCCCCCACCCAGAGTACAGACAGACAGGCAGCCTGCCCGCCCCCCACCCAGAGTACAGACAGACAGGCAGCCTGCCCGCCCCCACCCAAGTACAGACAGACAGCAGCCTGCCCGCCCCCCACCCATAGTCACAGACGACAGGCATCCTGCCGCGCCCGCCCCCCCACCCAGATACAGACAGACAGGCAGCCTGCCGCCCCCCCCCCATATTACAGACAGACAGGCAGCCCTGCCCGCCACCCCACCCAGAGTACATACAGACAGGCAGCCTGCCCCGCCCCCCACCAGAGTAAACAGACACGACAGCTCCTGCCCGCCCCCCACCCAGAAGTACAGACATACATGCAGCCTGCCCGCCCCCCCACCCGAGTACAGACAGACAGGCAGCCTGCCCCCGCCCCCCACCCGAGTACGACAGACAGCAGCTGCCCGCCCCCCACCCAGATTACAGACAGACAGGCAGCCTGCCCCGCCCTCCCACCCAGAGTACAGACAGACGCATCCTGCCTCCCCCACCCAGAGTACAGACAGACAGGCAGCCTGCCCGCCCCCACCCAGAGTACAGACAGACAGGCAGCCTGCCCGCCCCCCACCCAGAGTACAGACAGACAGGCAGCCTGCCCGCCCCCCACCCAGAGTACAGACCGACAAGGCAGCCTGCTCCCCCCCACCCAGAGTACAGCATACAGGCACCTGCCCGCCCCCCAACCCAGAGTACGCAGACAGGCACCCCCTGCCGCCCCCCACCCAGAAGTACAGCCAGCCAGGCAGCCTGCCCGCCCCCCACCCAGAGTACAGACAGGCAGCCTGCCCGCCCCCCACCCAGAGTACAGACAGGCAGCCTGCCCGCCCCCCACCCAGAGTACAGACAGGCAGCCTGCCCGCCCCCCACCAGAGTCACAGCCAGCCAGGCAGCCTGCATCCCCCCCACCAGAAACAGCCAGGCAGCCTGCCCACACCCCCCCCCAGAAGTACAGCAGCCAGACATCCACACCCCCAGATCAGCCAGGCACCTCCACCCCCACAGTACAGCCAGCCAACCAGCCGCCTGCCCCCCCAGTACAAGCAGCAGAGGCCAGCCTACCCCCCCCCCCCCCCCTTATTCACTTCTGTTTGACTAATATATGAAGAATACTCTTCCCTATTATACGGTCATAGCACCCACCCATTTTTTTTGCCCCACATTTGTTACAGCCGATGACTATATACTGGATAGTGCCCCTTTATTCACCTACATTAAAGACTGCACACGTGTTTTTTTTTTATCAAATAAGAAAGCATCATGAGTAAATCGGACGAGGACACTTATAATGAAGAAGTTGGGCATCCTGAACTTATGAAATCCCACAAATGAGATTTACAAACAGGGAGGGAAAAGGGCAGGGGAGATTTTTTGCACAATGCAACTTAAACTATGAACTACAGTACTGTGGCACAGAAAAATGTTTGATTGTTAAGATACGGTTTGCGAAATAGAGTTAAGACTATTCTGGTGGGGTGGTACTCTCAACTCCCTCAGGTGTTATATTGTACAGGGGCAGCATACTAGAGGCCCTAAGGGTATATAAAAAGTATTCCAGTTTGCTGAAGACGCAAAGAAGGGTCCCACTCACTGATAATGAAGAGAGCAGAAAGCTGGAGTGTGCTGTAAGGTTAGTACTTAGGTTTTTACCGGGGGCAGTGGGAGGCTTCTAGCGCTCCCCTTTTTCTTCCACGTGTGTTTTGCACCGGGACCAAGCCTGAGTTGCCCATGGAAGAAACGTGCCGTTTTTAGCCATTAAGGACCTGGCACCTTTTTTGTTTTTTGGTCATTTCTAACTGTTACTCCCCACAATCAAAAACTCGTAGTAGCTATTTGTTGTATTTTATTTTGGGTTTTTAACACTAAAGAGCGCTGTGATGGCTTGAAGTGCACTTCATGGTATTTATGGTATTTAGCTTTATGCCGTGTACTGGAAGAGAGCGGGAGAAAGAAACAATTCAAATGCAGTGAAATGGTTAAAAGACCTCTTTGCGTCGGTTTCCTTGTGGAGCTTGGCTTTTACGACTTTCACTGTCGCTCCATTATGCTCCAAATTACATGTCTGCTGGTATTCATTACTTTTGGTCGTTGCGATTCGGGGATACCAAATTGTATAGGTATATGAAATGTGTCCATAGCATTACAAAATTAAAACCTCCTGTACACAAATGTAATGTATAGTTATTGTGTGTTGTATTGTGTGGTTTTGTCATGTGTCTGCATAGTAATGTGTATGAAGTAGATGTGTTGTCCTCCTCCAATTCATATCTTGCGGTCTTATCGCTAATCTTTATATACTTTGTCCTTGCGTCATTTTCCTTTGGTGACGGAGCTGTGTGGTCGCTGTGGATGGTTATTTTTCCTAACTTGCAACTGCGTTTTCACTGCTGCCTTTTAAGGGCTATACTACCTATCGACACTTTTTAAGAATTTTTTTAGAATTTTAGAAGGCAAAAAAGGTGGTCATTTTCAAAAAATTCTGGTGCTAATTTTCCGTACAGGTTTAAAACGCAGTGAAAAACTTATATTGATCTGGCATTTTGGACATCGGTGATAAGGAGTGTTTATGATTTTACTGTTTAGTTATATTTTACAAGGAGGATTCTAGGGTGATTGGTGGGAGGGGTGATTTGAATTTGTAAGTTTTTTTAAATATAATTTTTAGTTTTTACCATTTTTCAGACCTCCATAGGCGTTTTTTTTTTTTTGTACTTAAATCTAGGTTGATCTACATAATACTGCCTTCTACAGTTATGCATTATACAGGGGATTTTCATCCTCCTACATTAACAATGTGGCAATTAACCATAGTAATGATGGGGTTTAAATCCCAGTACCCTGCCTCGGGTCTGGATTTAAACCCGAGGTTGTCAGGCAATGAAACGCGCTCTCCCGATGATCGTCATGGGGGCAGCTATCTCCATAACAGGAAATGGTATTCCCGTTTGCCTAAGGACAACCTAATGAAAAAGAAAAGAGAAAAATAAATAAAGCAATATCTGATGTTTTCCGCAAGACAGTTATCCCAGGTTAGACCATACAGCCGCAAACTTCTCAATCTGGTTATTCACTTGAGCTGGTCAGATGCGTCCATCAATCGCATATTTTATCTATACGTCAATTTAATTCGAGCGTACAGGTCAGAGTGATGCGGAGTAGGTTTCTTCCCAGAATAGAGAGGATTAGGCATTTAGCGGAATGAGAACCTGAAGTGAGACCTGGCACTTGACCCTTACAGTTTGCAGTAGTAAATTAAGTATACAGCAGGATCTAGAGGGTACATCCATTCTAAGCAATTAGGAACAAATTGTCTGAGTTCTGTTAAGGGTTTCAATGATTGGGCCTTTCCAAAATATGTGCATAAAGGAACTGTGCTACAGCTCCAGCAGCGATGTCACGTTTAATCCTTGGAGTGTGGAGAACTTCCTGGGTGTGGTTACCATTATAAGAATTTTAATTTTATTTTCCATTTAAAGGGTATTAAACAGAAGTTGTCTTTGCTCTGCCCAAATAATTCCCCCATGCGCCCTTTAAGAAAACTTTCTACCTATCCAATTTTCACCACCTATCGTTATACCAAGATCTGTGACATTGGGGAGTTTACGGATGCAATAGTTACTACAGATCAGGGCCCTACTACGCGGCACTACACAGCCGGCCAAGAAGGGGTTGAATCTTAGTAGAAACAAGAGGTGTTGCCAAGCTGTTGCTGTCCCTTCTCCTTATAGGAATCAGAAATGACAGGATTAAGCTGCTGCACATTCCAGTCTTTCCAGTGCCTATCACCATCTTTGGTGAGGAGTTGCCGAGGCCCATATTCTTACCAGAGTAATTTATTGACATAGTTGTAACAGCGTATCTGCACATTTATTAACCTTTCAGCTGTTTTATTTTCTGCACACCCGTACCTATAAGATAAACCTTAGATCTTTCCATTACACATCACATTGGCTTTATGTGGGTTTAGCTTTGCTTTTATTGTGCATTTGCAATGGCAATTGGCCATGTTTACGTTTACATTTTGTTTAAATGACATTATAGCTGCATTTGCTTTTTCAGTGTTCGATGGTCACTGTAGAGACCTGAACTGAGGAACATTGACGGCATCTGTTCTTAACTTTATGAATGTTCTTCTCACCACGGCTTTTTAAAGACAGTAAACTCTTGCTTATATCAAGTCTAGTTTATTCGAAATAAACCAATATAACTTGGTTTCAAGAGACTGATATTAGCGTTGTCAGTGTATCATTTTGGTGTATTCTGTATTCTTCACAGTTATAATCTATGATGCATTAAAAATTGCAAAAGGAACAAATGTACATAAATTGTGACACAACTTTTTTTTTTCTTTGTGTGTTTAGGAGGAATGGATTTCGGCACGAGTTTCTTCCTTCTTAGCACGATTTGTAAACTACACAAACCTTACCAAGGTGCCAATGGAGCATGAAGACTAAGTGTTGAAAGTGAAGCATGATCTTATAGAGGACAAATGTTCAAGGTAAAGGCCTCTCAAATGATTTGTTTTGGGACAGCCCTACGCTTGTTTATTGTATTTAAACGATTCTGGCTCTACCAATTCACAGAACTTTGTTTAGGGAACTCATATGGTGGGTGAATAAGTCCTTGAAGGAAGAATCCTGCCAGTTAAATATGAGATTGAGAATGATGGCCAGAGCTTGCCCATATATGCTTGCAGGTTGCTGTGCTGTCCTGCCCTGCGTCGCTAGTGTGCTTTAGCAGAGCTCAGTGCCGACGGTGGTCCCTGTTGTGGTTAGGATTAATGTTGATGAGAATGATGGAATAACCTTTACATCACATAACCACGTAATAATCAGGACAGAGAACTTCGGTCTTCTTCCAGAGCACAAAGCTTACTTTATAGATTTTAGGCCAACGACAATCCCAGACTGACAATGGTGGATTAATTTTGGGGATCGCTCTAGCCTGCTCAGATATAATGAATGTGATACCATACTTCGAGTATCTTATACCCTCCATTTAATTATATATTGTTCATTTCAGCCTACAAGCAATCACCCGCTTGTCTCAGTGTTGGATCCATTCATTCCTATAATCAGATGATTCTTAACCTCTAGAGAGACCGAGTGCCCAAACAACACCAAATCACTTGATTTACTGTGACAGTGGCAACATGGCACTTTTAAGTGGTAACTCATTGCTAACCCTGTTCTTCCACTCTCTTTAATGGTAAGGCCGCCTGAGGCCACACCATACAGTTGAAAGAAGAAGGCAATTCAGACCTCATTCGCTTCAAGTGTCCTTCTGACGTGGAAGAATAGTTTGTCCAACAGGATGATCTTCCAAAGATCCTTCTGTCAAACCTTTTCATTTTTCCCGCCAGTTTCCAGCGCAATGAAGTGTCACTTTAAATAGCACATGAGAGCAGTTGCCTGGGAATGCGGAAGATTTGGTGGATTTGGTCACTGTTTGGGGGACCGCCTTAAGTGCCCACAGAGAAAGGGTCTGAGTGCCCACCTCTGGCAGCCCGGGCATAGGTTCGCCACACTGTTATAGGGTTTTTCCCAATTGTTTGGATGCTTAGTTCAGATTTAATCTGTTTTGCCTTCTGATCCAGCAGGTTTATAATTGTCCACAAGTTCGAGAGGTATCACATGCCGATACGACACTAAGGCAGTTGGTGGCGAACCTATGTCACGGGTTGCCAGAGGCGGGCATTCGAACCCTCTCCTGGCACGCTGGCCATCGCCCCAGCACCATCAGGACCGGACTCAAATCTTCCTGCGTTCCAGCAAACTTAAAAATGCTGCTTTCCGTCTTTTTTGATAACTTACTTTGCTATTTGGGACTGAGAGGGAGATGGTAGGACAGGGCCCAGAATTATCTTGGTAGGTCCTCCTGCTTGGCCCCAGTTATTTTCTCTGTGGTCAGATGGACAATGGCAAGAGCTAAAATGATGAAAAATGTTCCCATTTTGCTACCTGTGTTGGCTGTCCTTCAGGAGGCCAATAGATTGAAAGTTGTTGAACAGGAGCAATAAGCGTATTATGCTTTATTGGTTGGCACCTCGCGATAAATAGAGGGGTGGGGGTGGTTGCAGTTTGGGCACTCGGCCTCTAAACAGGTTCGCCAGCACTGCCCTATAATTTTGGATAGTAAATGCATGTGGACAGTTTAAGAAATATTTAGGTCTAAATACAACTTCTTAGTGTTTAATTAAAAGTCACTGTGGCACCCCCAATATCTGGGTTGGTTGGATTCTCTTCATTTGGGTTGGTATTCCCAAATCCAGTACAGAATTGTTGCTTTTCTACTCCTGCCCTCAAAAACGAGTTCCTAAATTTTCAACAATAGGGGATACCAACCCCAAAATGGCAACACTGGAACGCCTCGCTGTGCACCCATAAAACAAGTAATGGTCACATGTGGGGGGGTCTCTGTACTTGGGAGAAATTGCAGAACAAATTGTATGGTGGGTTTTCTATTTTTATCTTTTGGAAGTGTGTACATTATAGAGCTAAATTAACGTAGAACCAGCACAATTTGACCATTCTAAATTTCACCTCCATTTTGATTCAATTACTATTAAGATCTCAACAATCTTCCTAAAAGCTGTTTCTGATAGCTTGAGGGGTGCAGATTTGAAAATGGGTTGCTTATATAGGGGGGTTTGATGCTAAATATGTAACATTTAATTCAAAACAGTATTTATCCGCAAAAGAGTAAATTCTGAAAATACGGAAAATCGCTATTCGATTTGTAAGCCGCGCGAGATCAAAATATATTATCCAGACATTGCAAAAATTAGGAAAATGTTAAAGGGGTATTCTCATCTGGGCACTCACATTCAATTTCATTAATCCGCCATATGTAAACATTTCTTCAATTAGATGTTATTAAAAAAAATGTTCCTGTGTGAAAATAATTTCTCACAGGAACATTGTCCCTTAGAAACGAGATAGGTTCCCCGGATACGGCCACCTCTGATGGACTGAGTGCACAAAGAAACAAAAGGTTATTGTATATGAAATGTCCGGGAGTTACTACAGGTCGCACAGCCGTCCTGTGGTAATGATTGCTGAATCATGGTGGTTCGGCAGGACTCTATAGCTCAAGTCTGGCAACCGCTGCCAGAGTGTGACGTGGTTGTATCCGAGGAAGCTATCTGGTTTCTGAGGGACAACATGACTACATTTATGACAAATTATCTTCACACAGGAACATTTTTTTAATTAACATCCAATTGAAGAAATGTTTGAATAAGGCAAATGAATTTAATTAAATGTAAATGCCCTGATGGGAATACCCCTTTAAGTAGACATATGGGAAATGTTATTCAGCAACTTATTTAGGCGGTAAATCCATCTACCTGAAAGCGCAATAAATTTCGAATTTCAAAAAAGTGAAATTTTTCAAAAAATTCATCATTTTTTCTTTTTTTTGGAAAATAAACGCAAAACTTATCAGCCAAAATTTACCACTAAATGAACGAATACAACATGTGGGGAAAAAAAAAAAAAAAAAAACTATCTCAGAATCTCTTTGATAAGTAACAGTGTTCAAAAGTTATAACCATATAAAGCGACAAGTCAGAATCCAAAAAATGGGGCTGAGCCTTAAGTAGTAAAATGGCTGCGTCCTTAAGGTTAAGAGACTGTCCTGGCGCTTGCTGGTCCTTCTTGTGCACCCTGGAGCCTTTTTGGCAACAATGGAACATCTCTCCTTGAATTCCTTGATGATGTGATAGATTGTTGACTGAAGTGCAATCTTTCTAGCTGTGATACTCTTCCCTGTTAGGCTAGTTTTGTGCAGTGCAATGATAACTGCACAGGTTTCTAACCATGATTAACAGAAAAGAAACAATGATTTTAAGAATCTGGTAGGGAGTGTGGACACATGTCACACTTTTTAGCAGGGGTCCTACTCTTCTCAGATTTTTCAGACTTGCTAGACTTCTCGGTTTTACCCGATTTATCTCCTCTCTTTCTCCTTAGACCCTTGTTCCTAGGGGAGGAAGGCAAAGGAGATTGTTACTGTTAAGAACCCCAAGTTACTAAGAAAATAGAACCTGCCATACAGCACCACTCACCTGAACCAATGGGTGGAGTAGGCCCAAGTCTGCCTCATCAGTCATTATTATCTGTAGGCACAGGAAGAACACTGGCAGGAGGCCTTTAACCTCTCCGTTTCCTGTCCCTACAGAGGTTAAGGGGCATCCTCCAAGTAGGCCGTCATGGGGGACATTATGGAAAAAATACCTGCTACACTACAAAAAACCCTGTTTAGCTGAGACTATACATTACATCAAAATGCCCGAAGCAAAAAACAAAAAAAAGGGAATGCATGGTGTTCATTATGAGCCAACTTGAAAATGAATAAAAAAAGTGAATTAGTCTTCCGGTAATTCCATTTACTTTAGTCCACCATGAGGGCCCTATCTGGAGGATGACCTCTGTGGGGACAGGAAGCAGAGAAGTTAAAAGGCCCCACCCCGGCATCAGTATTCCAGTGTCTACTAAATAACTACACCGGCTTGGATGCAACCAGATTTATTGCATTTTATTATTCACAAACAATTAAATCAAAGCAAGTAAAATTTTAAATCAATCAGAAAATCACATAACCTAGGGGGAAATATATGGGCCGTCATGGTGGACTAAAGGAAGTGGAATTACTGGTAAGACTAATTCACTTTTTCCCATGACGGCGATATACCAGATGAATTTTTCTTTAGGGAGGGACCTGTAATGTCTAGCAGAGGTAAGTGAAGAAGACCAGGTAGCCGCTTTACATATTTGTTCAATTGTGGCTCCTCTTGTTTCAGCCCAGGAGGTTGCCATTGCTCTCATGGAATGAACTTTTACGATCTCTGGCAAAGCCTTATCTACAGACTCATAAGCTTCTCTGAGGACTGTCTTATCTGGATAAGGACGCTTTTGAGGTCTTTTTCCCCTTGTTCTTCCCTTGGTATTGGAGAAGAATGTTAGAGTCTTTTCACCAGACCTTAGAGACTTCTATGTTCCTGAGTACTGTTCTCCTTACATCTAGGGAATGCCAGGCAATCTCTTTAGAGGATTTTGGGTTCTGGCAGAATGAAGGTAGGACCACTTCCTGATTGCGGTGATTGCAAACCTTAGGAACAAAGTTTGGGTCAAGCGTTAGAATGATCCCATCTTCAGAAATTAAACAATACGGCTCATATAGACAGCGCCCGAATCTCCCCAATCCTTCTTGCGGTAGTAATTGCTATTAGGAAGGCTGTTTTTAGAGTTAGATTCCTAAGGCTTACTGATTCAATGGGTTCAAACTGAGGCCCAGTAAGAAAATTTAGCACTAGGGATAAGTCCCAGGGAACCACTGAAGGTTTCACTGAGGGCCTAATTCGGACAGTAGCTCTTACAAACCTCTTTATCCATCTATGGTCAGCCAGGGATGAGTCAAAGAACACACTTAGTGCTGCTATCTGGACTTTGAGGGTACTTGTTTTAAGGCCCACATCGAACACTGCTTGCAGGAAATTCAGAATCTGTAAGATATTTGGAGAGGACTGGTAGAGGACAGCTGAACCACAGAAGGAGAGAAACCTCTTCCAAATTTTTAAGTATACAGTATAGTCGAGGTAACTGGTTTTCTACTAGATTGTAAAGTAGAGGTTACCTTATCAGAAAGGCCTTTTGCTTTCAGGAAACTCCTTTCAGGATCCAGGCTCAGAGCTTGAGATCCTACGGATTTGGCCCTTGGTAAAGGAGATTTTCCTGTTTGGGTTTCATGAAAGGTTCTGCTAGAGCCATTTTCTTCAAACCAGCACTTTTTGGGCCAGAATGGTACGATCAAGATGACCTTGGACCTGTCGCTTTGAATCTCTTGTAAGACTCTTGCTATTATAGGCAGAGGAGGAAAAGCATATGCCAGAAGAGCATCCCACTTGTGACTGAATGCATCCATCCTCGATACAGTCTCTGAATAACAGAGAGAAGAAAAGTTCAGCTTTTGTATTTTCCCTGGTGGCAAACAGATTCACTACAGGCATGCCCCACATCCGGGTTAGCTGACGGAATACTAGCTGGTTCAGACACCATTCGTTTTGGTCTATTTTTTTTCCGTTCAGAAAGACTGCAACCTTGTTGTCCCTTCCTCTCAGGTGAACCGCTGATGGGGACCTGATGTTTATCTCCGCCCAAGAGAATATGTCGCTTGAGAGGTCTATAATGTCTGGAGATCTTGTACCCCCCTGATGTTAAAGGTAGGCCATCGTCATAGAATTGTATTATAGAACCTTAACATATCGACCTACCAGCAGATGACTGGCTGTCTTCAATGTTTCTAGGACGGCTTTCAGTTCTCGGTAGTTGGAAGACATCCTTTGGATAGGGGAGGCCAATTCCCCTGGGAGAAGGCCCCTGCTATGTTCGCACCCCAGTCTTTTTGACTTGCATCTGTTTGTACTATAGACAGAGGCCAGGGATGCCATGGTACCCCCCTCTATAAATGTGCAGGAATGGTCCACCATTCTAGGGATTGCTTGAACGCAGGAGTAATGTTGGATGTTTTTGTCCAGATGTAGAGGATTTTTGTCCCATGATTGCAGTATCCAGCCCTGCAGTACTCGAGTATGGTTCTGTGCCCACTGGACATACTGGATGCAAGATGTTAACTGTCCCAGAAGTTTCATAGCGTCTCTTATGGAGCATCTCTGGCGAAGGAAAACATTAACTTGACACATTAAGCGTTCTGTCTTTTCCCTGGGAAGATAAGATCTCTGATTCACAGAGTCTAGGAGGGTTCCCAGAAAAATGATGTGAGTATTTGGATGCAGAGCAGACTTCTCCCAGTTTATGATCCAACCTAGATCTTGTACGGTTTGGATTACAAAATTCCTGTGAAAGATAAGCTCTTCTCGATTTACCACTATAATGAGTAAGTTGTCCAGATAAGGGATGACAAGGACTTTTTCAAGAAGGCTACAACCTCTATGATTATTTTGGAAAACACTCTCTGAGCTGATGCAATCCCGAAAGGTGGAGACTTGTATTGGAAGCATAGATGCTCTCCCTGTGGCGAGACTATTGCGAATCTCAGAAATTTTTGAGACGGAAGATAAATAGTGACGTGGTAGTACGCATCCTTCAAGTCTATTGTGCACATGTAGGCTCCTGGATGGATCAATGATACTGCAGATTTTACTGACTTTATCTTAGAGAGAACAATTGAGATAGGAAGAGGAGATAATCCAAATGTACTTACTCTTGAGTTGTGTCACATAGAGGTAAGGTGAGGCAGTGCCTGTGTAGCGCCGTGGAGCGGCTTATGTAGTGTCTGGGCATCATGTGGTATGGTCCGCGCATGACCGGAAGTGACGTCACCGCGGGACCTGAGGTGACGTCATGACCGGAAGTGACGTCACCGCGGGACCTGAGGTGACGTCATGACCGGAAGTGACGTCACCACGGGACCGGAAGTAACATCAGATGTTGCCATGGTGACGGGACGCCCAAGGCAGGGAGAGATACCGGCACATCGCGGCACCGGAAGTGGTACTAATTTCGATGTGCTGTGTCTCTAGAAGCTCCGGACATGTAGTCAATAAGTATAGAGGTATAATTAGTAACATAGTATACGAGAATATGGTCAGAATTACTTGAGAGGAATGTGACTACATGGCTCTTGTAGTGGTGTCATGGATGGCACCATGGCATTGATGTTAGTACATCGCATTCAAGAAATGTAAAAAATTGTAGAGAATTTTGTAAAGAGCATGAAAAAAATGAAGATACAATACAAGAAATGCAATAGGAGAGATGTCAGGGCTGCATTTCCAAAGTTCCCACCCCCCGCAAACTAAGAAATCACTACCTATATCCCAATTTAATAGAGTGGACAGGATAGTCAGTGATCCATTGAAGAAAAAAAGAAAGTAACTGAAATGTCAACTAAGTTCAAGAAAAGGGGTTATCCCACCAATATCTTTACTGAGACTGTAACGAGACTTACAACACAGACTAACAATAAACCGAATGATAAACCAAAAAGAATAGCGTTCATTCATCAATACCATCCGACTTCCCCCCTCCTGACCAGAGCCATCAAAAAACACTGGCCACTACTTAAACAAGCTTACCCTGACATACAAGAATTTCAAATTCCCCCTATGACCTGCTACAAACGCACTAAAAATTTGAGGGACAAACTAGTACGAGCAGATATAGGTAGCTTCCAAAAAAAGTCGAAACAAACCTTTCTATCTACCCAAAAGAAAGGCACCTTCCCGTGCCTTGACTGCAGCCAGTGTTCCGCTGTCATCCGTGGGGAATACTTTTGCCACCCCAGGACCGGTCAACGATACCCAATACAAGGATATTTTACGTGTAACTCACGTTTTGTGATCTATCTCCTTAAATGTCCATGTGGGCTCCTATACGTAGGAGAAACCATGAATCCCATAAAGGACAGAATCAGCAAACACAAATCCACGATACGGACCAATCAAACATTGCTACCGGTTCCTGCACACTTCGCAAAGCATCATCATCATCCCTCTCAACTACGCTTCCAGATCATCGAAGAAGTAGAAATTCCCCGCAGAGGTGGTAATAGGATAGCTTTTCTACGCAACCGTGAGTCCTTCTGGATTCACACCCTACAAACGATTAAACCTATGGGTTTGAATAGAGCGTATGATCGTACCTTCTCCTGAACATTCTCTACAATGCCATTGTTTAATATGATGTCATATTGTAATAATGCCATGTATCTAAACCTATATTGTTTTCCTTCTTTTCCAGAAAAAATAGCATCATAGAAACTGAATCGTTCCTCTTTTCTTCTTTCCCCCCCAAGGATGGTAAAACCATACATAGTATACCTAAGTTTATCTTCAGTGTATTTTTCTACATCCCACATCTCTATATTTGCCTGACATCTCTCCTATTGCATTTCTTGTATTGTATCTTAATTTTTTTCATGCTCTTTACAAAATTCTCTACAATTTTTTACATTTCTTGAATGCGATGTACTAACATCTATGCCATGGTGCCATCCATGACACCACTACAAGAGCCATGTAGTCACATTCCTCTCGAGTAATTCTGACCATATTCTCGTATACTATGTTACTAATTATACCTCTATACTTATTGACTACATGTCCGGAGCTTCTAGAGACACAGCACATCGCAATTAGTACCACTTCCGGTGCCGCGATGTGCCAGTATCTCTCCCTGCCTTGGGTGTCCCGTCACCATGGCAACATCTGATATTACTTCCGGTCCCGTGGTGACATCACTTCCGGTCATGACGTCACTTCTGGTCCCGCGGTGGCGTCACTTCCGGTCATCCGCTCCACGGCGCTACACAGGCACTGCCTCACCTTACCTCTATGTGACAACTCAAGAGTAAGTACATTTGGCTTATCTCCTCTTCCTATCTCAATTGTTCTCTCTTGAAGAAAAAAGAAAGATTAACTGAAATGTCAACTAAGTTCAAGAAAAGGGGTTATCCCACCAATATCTTTACTGAGACTGTAACGAGACTTACAAGACTAACAATAAACCGAATGATAAACCAAAAAGAATAGCGTTCATTCATCAATACCATCCGACTTCCCCCCTCCTGACCAGACCCATCAAAAAACACTGGCCACTACTTAAACAAGCTTACCCTGACATACAAGAATTTCAAATTCCCCCTATGACCTGCTACAAACGCACTAAAAATTTGAGGGACAAACTAGTACGAGCAGATATAGGTAGCTTCCAAAAAAAGTAGAAACAAACCTTTCTATCTACCCCAAAGAAAGGCACCTTCCCGTGCCTTGACTGCAGCCAGTGTTCCGCTGTCATCCGTGGGGAATACTTTTGCCACCCCAGGACCGGTCAACGATACCCAATACAAGGATATTTTACGTGTACTTCACGTTTTGTGATCTATCTCCTTAAATGTCCATGTGGGCTCCTATACGTAGGAGAAACCATGAATCCCATAAAGGACAGAATCCGCAAACACAAATCCACGATACGGACCAATCAAACATTGCTACCGGTTCCTGCACACTTCGCAAAGCATCATCATCATCCCTCAACTACGCTTCCAGATCATCGAAGAAGTAGAAATTCCCCTCAGAGGTGGTAATAGGATACGCAACCGTGAGTCCTTCTGGATTCACACTCTACAAACGATTGAACCTATGGGTTTGAATAGAGCGTATGATCGTACCTTCTCCTGAATATTCTCTACAATGCCATTGTTTAATATGATGTCATATTGTAATAATGCCATGTATCTAAACCTATATTGTTTTCCTTCTTTTCCAGAAAAAATAGCATCATAGAAACTGAATCGTTCCTCTTTTCTTCTTTCCCCCCAAGGATGGTAAAACCACACATAGTATACCTAAGTTTATATTCAGTGTATTTTTCTACATCCCACATCTCTATATTTGCCCGACATCTCTCCTATTGCATTTCTTGTATTGTATCTTCATTTTTTCATGCTCTTTACAAAATTCTCTACAATTTTTTACATTTCTTGAATGCGATGTACTAACATCTATGCCATGGTGCCATCCATGACACCACTACAAGAGCCATGCAGTCACATTCCTCTCAAGTAATTCTGACCATATTCTCATATACTATGTTACTAATTATACCTCTATACTTATTGACTACATGTCCGGAGCTTCTAGAGACACAGCACACCGCAATTAGTACCACTTCCGGTGCCGCGATGTGCCGGTCTCTCTCCTTGCCTTGGGCGTCCCGTCACCATGGCAACATCTGATGTCACTTCCGGTCCCGCGGTGACGTCCCTTCCGGTCATGCGCGGACCATACAACATGATGCCCAGACACTACATAAGCCGCTCCACGGCGCTACACAGGCACTGCCTCACCTTACCTCTATGTGACACAACTCAAGAATAAGTACATTTGGCTTATCTCCTCTTCCTATCTCAATTGTTCTCTCTTCCTCCATTTCAGTTACATCCTCTACCATCCCTTCTGACCTCTTACCTATATACCCTGCAACATACCAGACCCCTATCAGTTACTGCCTTTCTCCATTCTCATGCCAGCCTCACATTCTTCCAATGATCACATCTTCAAGAAACTTTTTGCTGCAAGTTTCTTATTAAGGCGTTATTTGTATATATGTATATAATTGTAAATAGATTTCCCCTATCCCCCTTACCACATACCACAGCCTTATTCTTACCTTATATGTTCTTTCGCTCTAGGTCAGATCCTACTTGACAAAGGTCGAGATGATCGAAACGTCGTGCTAATTAATTATGATCTGAAATAATTTGTCTTCTATAATTATATTTACCACGGTGAAGGCTTTGTGTAATGCGATATACTCACTGGAATAAAAAAATAACATTTGGAACATAATATTTGGAAAAGACTTAATACCGGTGTGTGCCATGTTCTTCATACTATTTGAATGTGGATTGAGAATCCTACACTGAGCACCACCACCATATCAAGTGTGCGGCCACTATTGTTCTCCGTACGAATTTGGTAAGGGTAAACTTGTGGGGAGGAAGAGATGATAATTCTAGCTTGTAACCTTGCTTTATTTGTCTAGAATCCAAGGATGTGATCTTGGTCCATTGTGCAAGGAACCCCTGCAACCTTCCTCCCACTCTTGCGTCATTGCTTCCCAAAGGGAGTCGAATTACTGGAGCGGAGGAGGAAGCCTCTACCTTTACCTCCTTTCGGATGGCTCCAGCGCCCTTTTTTGCCTTTGCCCCTGTATGAATTTTTTTTTATCTCTAAAGTCCTGAAAAGGCTGCCTTCTGGGTAACTTCTTAACCTCAGGGAACCCCTTCCTTTTGTCAGCAGCTTTTTCCAAAATTGAATCAAGCTCAGGTCCAAACATGAATTCCCCTTCAAATGGAATGCTGCATAGTTTGGATTTCAACCTAAAATCACCACTCCATTGTCTTGGCCATAAAGCTCTCCTGGTCGCAATAGATAAAGCACCCTCTTTCGCTGAAAACCTGATGGATTCACAAGACGCATCGGCAATAAAGGCAGTAGAAGACTTTAATGTTGGAAGAGTCTCTAACAGGAGCTCTCTCTCGGGTGCCTTCCCTAATATGATTTTCCAGCTCTGAAACCAGAAATACATATTACGGGCTACAGAGGTAGTGGCTACATTAGCTTTTAGGTTAAGCATAGTAGACTCCCAGACCTTCTTAAGCAAACAGTTAGCTTTCCTATCCATGGGGTCTTTTAGCTGGATAGAGTCCTCAAAGGGCAGGTCAGTGCACTTTGTCAGTTTCAACACCTGGACGGCAACCTTGGGAGGGGAATTCCAGAACTTAGTGTCGCCTTCATCAAATAATAAACGATTCCTAAACTCCTTAGATACAGAAATTCTCTTTTCGGGATCTCTCCATTCTTCCTGAATAAGTTGCTTAAGAGTATCGTTGATGGGGAACACTTTTTCTGGGATCTAAGGATGCCAAACAGTTCATCCTGAATAGATCTAGCTTCCTCCACTTCCTCAATTTTTAGGGTATCACAAATAGCTTTAAGCAATTGATCCAAATCCTCAGAGTAAAACAGGTATCTGGATTCCATCTTTGAAGCAAATAGAGAAGTGGAGGGATCCATATCTAAAGAGTCCTTAAATTATGAGTTGTCATCGGAGTCAGGGTCTGATTCTGAGGCACATATTAGAGCCCTTTTGGGCGGGGGACTCGAAAGGCTAAGAGGCTATGGAGGTGGCTACGGAGGTCTGGACTTCCCCTTTAATGAAGGAGCGTATCTCCTCCATGAATCCTGTTCTCTCTTCCCTCAGAAGATTTAAGGGTTAAGCTTTGTATTGCACATATTGCATTTATGATAGGCAGATCTCTTCCCTTCTTTAGAGGGGTCTTTGCTCCTTACTTTCTCTTTCGGCTCCTACCAAGAGAGAAAGCGATAGCTTAATTTATAGGGTATATATACACATATTTGAAATAGAGCTCCTACCCCTTTAAATCTATACGACAATCACAGGGGCTGTGGATAGGGGTTCTAATACAGAAGACACCATGGAAAGGACCTTGCTAGTAAAGATAGATGCTTCCATAGACACCTATAATTTATAGGTAAGAGGGGCTTATTCACATAGTACTTTATCGGCGTAGCAGTAGGCGAATCTAGACCTAAGAGTCAGAGTGACTACCTGCGACCAATCTTAAATTTGGCGTCGCCGAGCCCAGTTACATCACTTCCAGTGCGACCGGAAGTTCTCAATCAAAGTGTTGGAGCACGTGACTTCCGGGTACCTTGGATCTGCGCGGAGTCGGGGGTAGAGCCGGTACAACAGTACCGGAACCAGGGAAGATGCGTGGCGCATCGAGGCGAGGCCCGGGACTGGCAGGGTAAGGGTCAGACCCATGCCTGCATCGTTAGCGCTCCCTCCACTGGAGGAAGCACGTGAGGAGAGTCACATCTCTGCTCCCTGCACTGTGTAGGGACAGGAAGACACTGGAGTAGGGATTTCGGGGTTGGGCCTTTTAACTTCTCTGCTTCCTGTCCCCACAGAGGGGGTCATCCTCCAGGTGGGGCCGTCATAAAGGAAATATGTACAATAAAAATTATTTTTAAAAACCCACTTTTTTCCATTTTTAACCCCCAAAAACTAAACTAAAAATGAAAATCTTTAAACTTTTATTAAGTTTTAAATAGCTCCGTGTACACTGCAAAGTTTAAGGTAGCATGCAAAAAAGTTGGGCCCTTAAACGACCACATACAAAAATTTGCTAAAAATGCCAAGGTCACTAGAGCCTTTTCAGGCAGCAGGGGTTAAAGAATCTACAAATTATGGTGGAAAAGTATTTGGACGATTTGGCAGTATTTGGACGAAGCAAGATTTTTTTTTTCTCACAGACCCATAATTTCTTTTAGAGGCTCCCCTGTTCCCCACTCAATGCCTGTATTAACAACTCCTGTGTAAGGTTTTAGACAAGTGTCTTTTATACTGATAACAAGTTCAAACAGTCACACAATTGTAGACCTGTACCAATCTGGGAAGACTGAATCTGCAATATTCAAGCAGCTTGTTGTGACAATCAACTGTGGGAGCAATAATTCGAAAATGGAGAACATTGATAATCTCCCTCAATAAGGGGCTCCCAGCAAGATCTCACCCTGTCAAAATAATCACAAAAATAGGGAGTAAAATCCAAGAACTACACAGGGAGACCAAGTAAATTACCTCCAGAAAGCTGGAACAAACATAAAAAAGGCTAAGGTCAGTAACACATAAGCAGGGGGACACGTCTATCACTGCAGGATCTTATTACCTGACAGCGTAAGCCAATACATATCCAGGCCAGACTAACGTTTGCTAGAGAGAATATGGATGTTCCAGAAGAATACTGGGGGAATGTCATATGGTCAGCTGAAACCAAAGTAGAGCTGTTAGGCATAAACACAACTTGTCATGTTTGGAGGTGAGTGAATGCCGAGTTGCATCCAAAGAACACCATCCCTAGTGGGAAGCATTGAGGGTGGAAACATGATCTGGGTCTGTTTCTCTGCAAAGTTACCAGAACGACTGAAATCGACATGAAATCATGAATGGGACCTTGCATCATGAGATTTTGAGTGCAAAGCTCTTTCCACTAGTAAGGGCATTGAAGATAAAACGTGGTTGGATCTCTCAGCATGACGCCGATTCCAAGCACACTGCTGGGAGATTGAAGGAGTGGCTTCATAAGAAGCATTTAAAAAGGTCCTGTAGTGGCCTAGTCAGTCTCCAGACTTTCAACTCCCTTCAAAGGTTTCCTATAGGTTTAAAGTCCATGTTACCCAGCGACAGCCCCAAAATATCACTTCTCTAGAGGAGATCTGCATGGAGAGCCAACATACCAGCAACAATGTGTGCTAACCTTGTGAAACCTTACAGAAAATGTTTGCACTCTGTCATTGGCAACAAAGGCAACAAAGCCAACAAAGGCAACAAAGTAATTAAACAAGTATTTACTATCCACCACATAATGAAAATGAAAAAAAAAAAAAAAAAAAAAAAAAAAAAAAAAAAAAGGGATTTCTGGATTTGTTTTCTCATTTTTTCTCTTAGCTGAGGTCTACCTATGATGTCAAGTACAGGCCTCGTCTTTTTAAGTGAGAGAACGTGCACAATTGGCAGCTAACTAAATACCCCAAACAGCCACCCCCCACACACACACAGTAAATAAAAGAACTCGGCTCACAGGACTGTGCAAGCCCCTTAATATTGAGACCTGTAAAACCTTTCGGACCTTCAAAAAAGGTAGGCTTGCTGACAGATCCGGTGGTGGTGGGATGCCATCTACTGAATGATCCGGGACGATACCATTTACAGCAGACCGTTGACAACAGCGACGTTTCACACCTTTATTGGTTCCATTTCATAGTCAGCAGGATCCCCAAGTTGGTCAATGGCTAGTCAGTTAGGCACGTCAATAGGAGAGATGTTCAGAAATGTAAAAACAGGCCATGTAGATCTTCTGGTGTGCTCCTCATATTCAGAAATAATATAATATAATATATAATATATAATATAATATATATATACATATACACACATACACACACATACATACACACATACACACACACACACAGCTCTCAGACCAAATATACCCTTATAGAGCCCTCAGACCAGGCAGTATGTATAATATTTTCTCTCATTAAATTAACCCCTTAACGCTGAAGCCACTTTTCGCCTTCCTGACACGGCCCATTTTTTTAAAATCTGACGTGTCTATTTAAGTGGTTATAACTTTGGAACGCTTTAACATATCCAGTCGATTTTGAGATTGTACTTCGTGTTGGTTGAGAAATTTAATCAATATGTTAAGTATTTATTTATGAAATAAATGGAAATTTGGCAAAAATTTTGAAAAAAACAAAACAAATCAAACTAAATAAAAAAAACACATTCAAAATTTTCTACTTTTTTGTTAGTTGGTCATATCACTAAAAACTTGATAACTAACATTTTCCATATGTCTGCTTTAACTTGGCATCATTTTTCAAACATCTTTTCCTTTTTTAGTAGGATGCTAGGAGGCTTATAATTTTAGGTGCAATTTTTCTTTTGGAGGGTCAATTTAGTTAGAAGTGACTTTATAAGGCCCACATGACAGAAAACCCCCACAAATAACACCATTTTAGAAACTACACCCCTCAAAATATTCAAAACAACCTTTGGGAATTTTGTTAACCCTATGAGCATTACATGAGGGTGAAAGAAAAATTAAAGTGAAATTACAGAAATGTAATTTTATCTTACTATAGATTCATTGAACACTAAAATTGGCACCTTCACAATGGGTTTGTATGAGTATGCCAATACCCATTTTGTCACTGTACCCTGCTGTACGGGCACAGGGGGGCACTTGGAATGGAAAGAGCGTTGTTTCGTTTTTGGAGGGCAAATATGGCTGAAAAAGTTTTCATGTGTCAGAATGCATTTGGAGAGCCCTAATGGTACCAAAACAGAGGAAAGCCCCAACAAGAGACACCATTTTGGAAAGTACACCCCTTTGAGAGTTTAGCAAGGTGTAATTTGTGTATTTGCCATAACAGGGAAAAAAGGAGAAAATTTTCTCAACAAAGTCACTTTTACCCCAAATTTTTGTAAGCCACAAGGGATAAAAGATGAAACAACACCTATAAATGTGTAAAACTATTTCTCCTAAGCACAGAACTGCACCACTTTTGCATATAAAGTGTTGTATGGGTACACAGTAGGGCTCAGAAGGGAAAGAGGGGCTTTGGCCTTTTAGAAGCCAGATTTGACAATCATCCTTTACAAGTGTCAGGATGCATTTGGAGAGCCCTAGTGGTACCAAAACAGAGGGGAACTCCAACAAGTGTCCCCATTTTGGAAAGTGCACCATTTGGAGTATTTAGCAAGGTGTAATATGTGTATTTTCCCCTACAGGTGTTTGCTTCAATTACCATATATACTCGAGTATAAGCCTAGTTTTTAAGCACAAAATAATGTGCTGAAAACCCAAACTCGGCTTATACTCGAGGTTTTTGTGGTAAAATTAGGGGCCTCAGGCTTATACTTGGGTCGGCTTATACTCGAGTATATACGGTAGGTCCCTAAAAGGAAAAAGATTAACATTTTCCCAAAAAAGTTTATCCAGCAACCAGGCTTGATTTGTCATGCAATAAAACTTCTGTTTATTTCATCATAATAATAAAAAAGTTAAAAAAGGTACCATGTTTCGAACTCCCAAGAGTTCTTAGTCATAGACGAGGTTCTAACAAATGAGTACATTCATTATAAAGGCATTTGTAGCGGAAGTAAGTAGCGAGCAGGTAATTAGTCACGTCATAGAACCAGAAGTTGTAGAGGAGGAGAAAAGAAAACAACAGGAAATAATAGAAGACCGTAGAAGAATACATTGCCTGATATGCAAGAAACATCTGTAAAACATTACCACAAATATCAAAATTAGTATATATACATCAGATCATTTTTCAGGTTTAAGCCATGCGGGAATCTAGTTTGCATGGTAAGTATCCAATATGCTTCTCTGTTACGCAGGGCTTTAACCCAATCTCCACCTCTTTTTGGGCGTTTAACCCTTTCTATAGGTGTAACTATTAGTTGTGATGTTTCACCATTATGTATGTCTCTGCAGTGTTTTGAGACCGCTGATATATGACGAGAGTGTTCATTAGGAAAGGAAGATTGGATACGGGCTTGTGATATGTGTTCTGCAATTCTCATTTTAAGACTGCGTTTTGTGCTTCCTATATATTGTAATGAACATGATGTACAGGTGAACATCAAGTGTAGTGAACATCAAGTACACTACATATGTGGTGTTGCAGTTTATGAAGGACTGTATTCTGTGTTCCATGTTGTTTTGTAGAGATGATATCAATTGTGTTTTCTGTATGTATTTGCAAATGGAACAGCATATTGATGCACATTTGAAACTCCCTTTAAGGGTTAGCCAAGTGTTAGGTTTCTGTGTGGAATTAAATAAATTTGGGGACAATACATCTCCTAGAGTGGCAGAGTTTCTGGCAGAAAAACGGCAGCCTGATTTAAGTATATCATGCAAAATTGGATCTTGAAATAGTATAGGTAAGTGTTTTTTGATGACATTAATAACTTGGTGATACTGGTTAGTGTATTCAGTGGAAAATGTAAGTTGATTGGTTGTATTATTAGTTTGTTTGGGTCTTGTATTGTAAAGTAGATCTGATCGGGATTTAGAAGATAAGTTATCTCTGGTGCGTCGTGTAAGTGTTTTATTGTACCCTCTATCATGCAGTCGTTGTGTTATCTGCATTGATGTTTGTTTGTACTGACTGTCTAGTGTACATATGTGTTTTGCTCGTGTGAATTCTCCTTTAGGAAGATTTCTAACCACATGTGGTGGGTGACAACTGTTTGCATGTAACAGGGTATTGCCTGCAGTGGGTTTGCGATGTAAACTGCATGTTATGTCATGGCTTTGAGAGGATCCAGTTAAACAAAGATCTAAAAATGTTATGGTAGTGGGAGAATGGGAGAAAGTAAATTGAATGTTGTTGGTATTGAGATAGTTAATAAAATTGATGATTTCTTCTTCTTTACCTGTCCATACCATAAGACAGTTGTCAATAAAACGACCGTACCATTGAATATTCGATAAATAAGGATTATGTACAGAATATATGTATTCCTCTTCGAACCATGACATAAAAAGGTTCGCAAGGGATGGCGAGAACCTAGAGCCCATTGGGCAACCCTGCTTCTGGAGAAAAAATTCTTTATCAAAGGAAAAAAAGTTGTTAGTGAGTAGAAATTGTAATACATCTAATATGAAGCAAATTTGAGATTTGGAAAAAAGGCTGTATTTCTCAAGATGATGTTTTTGACCCAAAAAGAATGTTCATTCCAAGTAAGTGAATCCATGATCTTTAGTACTTCGAAAGAGTCCTTAATAAATGCTGGAGTCCTTGTGACAAATGGTTGTAAGATGTTATCCAACCATGTAGAAGCAAGATGCACTGATCCAGCTCAGCATATCCGCGCACCGGCACCTGATGTATGGCCACAGAAGGGTGAGCTGATTTGCTATTTTTTCTTTGTTTGTAACCCCAAAAAATGTCTACTAGCATTTCTCCAGAGTATAAAATTGCCCCACACATGCAAATAAAATGTTGTATGGGTACGCAGTGAAGCTCAAAAGGGAAAGAGGGGCGTTTGCCTTTTAGATACCAAATTTGACAGACATCTTTTACATGTGTCAGGCATTTAGAGAGCTGTAGTGGTACCAAAACAGAAGGGACCCCAACAGGTATCACCATTTTGGAAAGCACACCCCTTAGAGAATTTAGCAAGGTGTAATATGTGTATTTGCCCCTACAGGTGAAAGATCTAAATAGGCCCTAAACATTAAAAAGGTGAAAATTTTCCTATAAATGTCACTTTACCCCTAATTTTTGTAAGCCACAAGGGTTAATATATTAAGTAACCCCGAAAAAGTTGTAAAACTATTTCTCCCGAGTGTAGAAGTACCCCACATGTGCATATAAAATGCTTTACGGGCGCACAGTAGAGGAAAAGAGGGATGTTTGTCTTTTAGAGGCCAAATTTGACAGAAATCCTTCACATGTGTCAGGATACATTTGGAGAGCTGTAGTGGTACCAATACAGAGGAAAACCCGAAAAGTGACCCTAATTGTTGAATGTACACCCCTTGGGGAATATAGCAAGGTGTAATATGTGGTGTAGTGTAATACACGTGGTGAACATATAGGTGGTTTCCAAATACGATGTGCAATGGAGTCCAAGATGGAAATTTCAATTATTTCTGGAAAGTTCAGTGCCCGTTATGTGGCGCCCCTTATGAAATAATCAAGGGGTATAGGGAGCAACATGACCTAACAGTTGTTACAATTATTCATTTTACTGAATTCACAACAGGTATTGTGAATGTGTTGCGTATGAGGAAGTAGAATATACCAGGGGACCGACTAAACTTTTGTCACTCTGGAGTTGTCGCAGGTCTCTTAGTAGTATATAGTGTCCTTCCTAACTCCTCTTTTGGAACAGACTCTTTATTGAGTCCTACCTTTAGAAGCAGAATTCACCGGGAAAATGCTGTCCTGGCAAAACACATCTAATTAGTTTCCTAATAGCTTCCTCTTGAAAACGGAGAAATGATACGGCAGGACCTGCACATTGGAAAAGCTCGTAAGAGTTGTACAGCATAATCTGTACAATGTACATGGCCAGAGGGGGGCAACAAAACCCCTATGGACCGCAAGGCAAAATTGGTGGCTGTCAGGAACAGACATGTTGATCGGTATTACTGACGTCATAAGTAAATTCGCTTCTATTGGCTGGTCTGAATTCATAGTATATAAGGCTGGAAAAAGACGCAAGTCCATCAAGTCCAATCTTTAAAAATTAAATGTTTTATCCCTATAACCCGTGATATTTTTTCTCACCAGAAAGGCATCCAGGCCTCTCTTGAACATGTACATAGAGTCCGCCATAACAACCTCCTGCGGCAGAGAGTTCCATAGTCTCACTGCTCTTACAGTAAAGAACCTTTGTCTACGGCTATGGTAGAATCGCCTCTCCTGTAGGCGTAGAGGATGCCCCCTTGTCCTGGTCACAGGCCTAGGTATAAAAAGATCTTTGGAGAGATCCTTGTACTGTCCGTTCAAGTATTTGTACATTGTAATGAGGTCTCCCCTCAGTCATCTTTTTTCTAAACCGAATAATCCCAAATTTTGTAACCTGTCATTGTATTCTAATCCCCCCATCCCCCTAATAATCCTGGTTGCTCTCTTCTGCACCCGTTCCAGCTCTACTATATCCTTTTATACACTGGTGCCCAAAACTGTACACAATATTCCATGTGTGGTCTGACCAGGGATTTGTATAAGGGCAAAACTATGTCTTTATCATGAGAATCTATTCCTCTCTTGATACATCCCACAATTTTATTTGCTTTAGCAGAAGCCTGGCTCTGGTCGCTAAAATTAAGTTTACCAGCCACCAATACCCCCAAGTCCTTTTCAGCTCCAGTTTTACCAAGTAATTGACCGTTTAGAACAAATATACTTTTTGTTTCCATGGCCCAAGTGCATGACTTTACATCTACATTAAACCTCATCAACCATTTCTCTGCCCACTCCTCAAGCTTCCACAAATCCCTCTGTAATGCTAAACTATCGACCTCAGTATTTATTACTTTACACAGCTTAGTATCATCTGCAAATATTGAAACTTGACTGTGTAAACCCACTACAAGGTCATTAATAAAAATATTAAAAAGAAGTGGCCCCAATACTGACCCCTGTGGCACTCCACTGGTAACATCAACCCAATCTGAGAATGTGCCATTAATGACCACCCTCTGTTTTCTATCACTAAGCCAATTACTTACCCAAATACACAGATTTTCTCCTATTCCCAGCATTTTATATACCAACCTTTTATGTGGCACAGTGTCAAATGCCTTTGAAAAGTCCTGATATACAACATCCACAGCGTCCCCCAGATCCAGTCTTGAACTTACCTTCTCGTAGAAACCAATCAGATTAGTCTGACAGGACCGATCTCTCATAAACCCATGCTGACGCTGGGTTATAAGGTTCTGCACAGAGAGATATTCGTGGACAGCATCTCTAACAAACCTCTCAAATATTTTCCCCCCCACAGAAGTTAGACTCACGGGTCTGTAGTTTCCAGGATCGCTATTTGATCCTTTTTTGTATATTGGTACCACATTTGCTATGTGCCAGTCCTGTGGAACATAACCAGTCCTCAGTGAATCTTCAAATATTAAAAATAATGGTCTGTCTGACACGGTACATAGTTCATGCAGGACCCAGGGGTGTATGCCATCTGGCCCCGGTGATTTATCTATCTTAGTGGTTGCGAGGTGGCGCCGTACCTCTTCCTGGGTTAAGCTGTTGACATTCCAAAAAGAATTTACATTATTCCTCATTGTGTCTTCCACCAGGGGATTTTCCTGGGTAAAGACAGTTGAGAAGGCGACATTGAGTAGATTGGCCCTTTCCTCATCTCCTTCCACCATGACCCCCATGTTATTTCTAAGGGGACCCACACTCTCTGTTTTTAGTTTCTTATCATTTATATACTTGAAAAATAATTTGGGATTATTTTTGCTCTCCCTGGCAATTTTTCTCCCAGTCTCTATTTTTGCAGCCTTTACCTGCTTTTTACAGGATTTATTTTTCTCTCTATAATCCTGTAATGCCTCTTCGCTACCTTCACGTTTTAGCACCTTAAACGCCTTATCTTTCTCGCTTATTGCTTTCCTTACAAGACTAGTTAGCCACATTGGCAGTTTCTTGTTCCTCTTATGCTTTTTTCCCATAAGGTATGTGTTTCTCACAGGACTTTTTCAGAATATATGAGAAAAAATCCCATTTTTGGGGGGGCTTTTGTCTTTGAGAACATTATCCCAGTCTATGCCTTTAAGGTCTTCCCTTAGTTGCTGAAAATTTGCCCTCCTGAATTGATGAGCCAATAACAGCGATCATGAACTGGGGGGTGTGGGGGGGAACGGAACCCTTCTGGTCCATGGGGCAGGCTGGATGGCCGTCAGGAACAGCCGCCATCTTGCCCCGATTACTGTGTCTGAACCATGTTGGCAAGTCACTACCCGCCACACCGTTCTATAACAACGCGCGTTGGGAATAGGCTATACAATCTTTATTTTTTAAGCAATTTAGACAAATAAGGGCTTATTTTTTTGCTAGATGAGATGCACTGTAAAAAATACCTTCATTTTAGTGGGTTTTAAGCTTATTGAAGCAATTTTATTAACTTTTCACGTGTGGAGGAAAATAAAATCATCAATTCTTGTTTTGGATTTTTAGCATTTTTTTGGGGGGGGGGTGTTCACTGTACCATAACAATAATATATTATCTTTATTCTATGGATCACTACGATTACGGTGATACCTCATTTATATAGTTTTGTTTATATTTGTCCAATTTTATTGAAGGAAAACTAGAATAGTAAAAATTGCATTTGTTTTAGTATTGCCATTTTTATAGCAGCATAACTATAGTATTTTTTGGTTGACGGAGCTAGTTGTGAGCTTATTTTTTGCGTGACAAGTTGTTCTTTTCAGTAGTATCATTTTGGTGCTTGTAACTTTTTTGGATCACTTTTTGAACATTTTTTGTAAAGCAATTTGATAAGTTTTAATTTGTGGCAAGTTTTTTGGGGTTTTTCTTTACCACGTTCACCGAGCGGGTCTAATTATGATTAGGATTTATTGTACAGATTGTTAGGGACGCAGTGATACCAAATAAGTGGGCTTTTTTGTGATTTAGTGTTTTTTATACTTTATTACTTGTGTACAGGGAAATGTGGTGTTTGGGGGGACTTTCACTTTCTTCTATTATTTCTTTTAAAAAACCTTTATTGTTTTAACTTTTCTCTACAGTTACTGACATCTTAGCTTGAACAAGTGATCTTCTGATCCCTTGTTCAAGTTCTTTTACAGATTATGCCCATGCCGCGGGGGGGGGTCCGATTGACTTTAAATGCACTTTAAATGCTGACCGCGGCGTGTTAGGGGCAGGTGTCGGCTATAATATATACCCGACACCCGTAGCTTCTGGCGCTGGCTCCGTTTAGGAGCTGGCGCCAGAAGCTTGACGTAATAATACTGCATTTTGCGGGAACGCACCTCCCGCTATGCAGTACTATTACATCAAATGTCGGGAAGTGGTTAATTAAAGCAGGAGGGCCAGGATGGCCACCAACTTGCTGTTCTATCCCAATGAGAGACGGAACAGGGATGAGGCTTCTCAATTTAAAGCTTTATTACTGGACTGCTCAATTGTCCCACTTACACTGGTTGTTTCATCTTGAAGAAAAAAATAATAATATGCACCATGGCTCTGCTCATTAGTCCTCACTCCCCCTCCATTTCCGCGGAGCACATTCTGTTTGGGTATGATGGGAGAGTTAGAGGACCACCCCTTCTCTTGCAACATCAATTACTTTTGCAGTGGGGGAGAGTATGCTCTCACTACTATACCTCAGGCTTTAATAAATTCACTCCCTTGTGGAATAACCCAGCCCTTCCTGAAGTCTCCGTGCCTTGCAGGGCTAGAGAGGTGATGTAAATGAGAAAAATATGTGGATGGTGTGCACCGTTCATTGCAGCTGTTAAAAGACTCCTAGGACCTGTCCAACTCCTTCCATCTACCATACATTCAAATCTGCAATGCTGTAAACGCACAGTTCCCAGGAGAACAGTTGGCGGAAAACCCCTTAACCCATCTCTCATTTTAGAAGCACCAGGTAAAGCCCTTATTTCCCACCTATACTATGAGCTGTTGTATGCCTAAGACGAGGAGTGGGATACAGCCCTCTCTACACTTAAACTGGTTTCTCCCTGCCTCGGTGAGAGGGTGTTGCAAATTTATATTCTTCATCATGCATATTTGACCATTTTAGTCACCAAGTTCTGTGCAGGCTTCCAAGACCTCTGTACTAAATGCTACATTACCTCAGGTACCATACGTCCCCTATTGTTGTCTTACCCGCTGTTAAGGGAGTTTTGGAAACAGATCTGAAAATTCCTAATCGAAAAAAAAAAATTCCTGGCCCACTCCCTGTGAGGGAACATAATCCATTTTTATATTCTGTTCTTCTATCATGTATCTATACAAAGATCTTTGGCTCTATTGATAGAAAAGATCCCTGTGAATAGCACCACCCCCCCGAGTACACAGATCATTTTACACTGATAGCTCCTCTTGAGGGCTATTGGAATGTGGGCATGGTCAATAGGTTCCTTTGTCTCAAGAACCTATAAAAACTGTCTGCAACCTAAATAAATTGGAATTCTCTCAAACATGTGAAGGTCTGAGTGATTCACCGAGCAGCTTGTACTATACAATGATTTGGAACCACACATCACATCGAGATATGGGGATATTTCCCTGACACCCCGACCCTCCATAACTGATAAGTCTCAATTTTACTCTTCCATTTAAAAAATGGGTACTCATCCACAGGAAATATATATATATATTCCACGGTATATGGCAGTGGTGGCGAACCTATGGCACTGGTGCCAGAGGTGGCACTCGGAGCCCTCTCTGTGGGCACCCAGGCCATTACCAGAGAGGACTCCAGGTATCTTCCTGAAGTCCCAGACAACCCAGGACTTGCTGTGCACAGAGCTATTTTAAAGTGACAGTGCTATCTGGGACTATTTTCTGCTTTATTGGTGTCCTCAGGTGCTGATATGAATGAAAGTTGTGACAGAGCAGGGAGTATAAATTTCTCTGGTGGCACTTTGCGATAATGAAGGGAAACCTACCACTGCCCGCATGATGAAATCATGCGAGCAGACCACCCAGTAGGCTACTTAATGCTGATGCCAGCACATAGTTTTGTTAGGCTTGGCAACTTTACTACTAAAAAAAACTATTTTCTTACAATTTAATAGCCCTCCGGTGCTACCCTGCGCCATCTTCGGGCTGGCGGTGGCTCCATGTTTAATTATTCCTCCTCAGGTGCCAAGAGCCGTGACGTCACCAAGCTCTCGGCACCTATCGCCGGCCGGCTGTGAAGACTTATTGTCTGCGCATCGCGCTATAGGGTGCGAGAGCTTGGTGACGTCACGGCTCTCGGCACCTGAAGGAGGAATAATTAAACATCGGAAGCCACCGCCAGCCCGAAGATGGCGCAGGGTAGCACCGGAGGGCTCATTTAAATATGTAAGAAAATAGTTTTTTTTAGCTAAAGTAAAGTTTGCCAAGCCTAACAAAACTATGTGCCGGCATCAGCATTAAGTAGCCTACCGTGTGGTCTGCTCGCATGATTTCATCATGCGGGCAGTGGTAGGTTTCCTTTAAGTGGGTTTTGGTTGTAGTATGGGCACTCGGTCTCTAAAAGGTTCGCCATCACTGGTATATGGGATAGGTGGCTTGAGTCACCATTTACCGCTGCCCCTGCGATTCCCACTTAAATATTCTGCAAATGGTTTAAGTTTGACACTGCTGCTGCAGTGGCCCTCAGGGTATTGATGCTGTGCAGGCGCATTAATCATTGCCTTGTTTTACTTTGTGTTGCTCAGTTTTGCAGTTCCCTTTTTATCTCAATCTCCTACCCATCATTTATATTTACACATTTTAGTCTAGATCTGATCGGATTTAGAAGATAAGTATCTTGGTGCGTGTGTAAGTGTTTTATGTACCCTCATCATGCAGTCGTTTGTTATTGATTGATGTTTGTTTGTACTGACTGTGCGTACATATGTGTTTTGCTCGTGTGATTCTCCTTTAGGAAGATTCTAACCACATGTGGTGGGTGACAACTGTTTGCAGTAAACAGGGTATTGCCTGCAGTGGGTTTGCGATTGTAAACTGCAATGTTTAGTCATGGCTTTGAGAGGATCCAGTTAACAAAGATCTAAAAAATGTTATGGTAGTGGGAGAATGGGAGCGAGAAAGTAAATAAGTTATAGTTGTTGGTATTGAGATAGTTAAAAAAGTGATGATTTCTTCTTCTTTTACTGTCCATTACCATAAGACAGGTGTCAATAAACGACCGTACCATTGAATATTCGATAAATAAGGATTATGTACAGAATATAGTTCCTCTTAGAACCATGACATAAAAAGGTTCGCAAGGGATGGCGAGAAACTAGAGCCCATTGGGCAACCCTGCTTCTGGAGAAAAATTCTTTATCAAAGAAAAAAAAGTGTTAGTGGTAGAAATTGTAATACATCTAATATGAAGCAAATTTGAGATTTGGAAAAAAGGCTGTATCTCAAGATGATGTTTTTTTGACCCAAAAAGAATGTTCATTCCAAGTAAGTGAATCATGATCTTTAGTACTTCGAAAGAGTCCTTAATAAATGCTGGAGTCTTGTGACCAAATGGTTGTAAGATGTATCCAACCATGTAGAAGCCAGATGCACTGAACAGCTCAGCATATCCGCGCACCGGACCTGATGTTGGCCACAGAAGGGTGAGTGATTTGCTATTTTTTTCTTGTTTGTAACCCAAAAAATGTCTACTAGCATTTCTCCAGAGTTAAATGCACCCACACATGCAAATAAAATGTTGTGGGTACGCAGTGAAGCTCAAAAGGGAAAGAGGGGCGTTTGCCTTTAGATACCAAATTTGGACAGACATCTTTACATGTGCAGGCATTTAGGAGCTGTAGTGGTACCAAAACAGAGGGACCCCAACAGGTATCACATTTTGGAAAGCACACCCCTTAGAGAATTTAGCAAGGTGTAATATGTGTATTTGCCCCTACAGGTGAAAGATCTAAATAGGCCCTAAACATTAAAAAGGGTGAAAATTTTCCTATAAATGTCACTTTACCCCTAATTTTGTAAGCCACAGGGTTAATATATAAGTAACCCCGAAAAAGTTGTAAAAACTATTTCTCCCGAGTGTAGAAGTACCCCACATGTGCATATAAAATGCTTTACGGGCGCACAGTAGAGGAAAAAGGGGATGTTTGTCTTTAGAGGCCAAATTTGACAGAAATCCTTCACATGTGTCAGGATACATTTGGAGAGCTGTAGTGGTACCAATACAGAGGAAACCCGGAAAGTGACCCTAATGTTGAATGTACACCCATTGGGGAATATAGCAAGGTTAATATGTGAGTGTAGTGTAATACACGTGGTGAACATATAGGTGGTTTCCAAATACGATGTGCAATGGAGTCCAAGATGGAAATTTCAATTTTCTGGAAAGTTCAGTGCCCGTTAGTGTGGCGCCCCTTATGAAATAATCAAGGGGATAGGGAGCAACATGACTAACAGTGTTAACATTATTCATTTACTGATTCACAACAGTGGGGTGTGAAGGTGTTTGCGTATGAGGAAGTAGATATACCAGGGGACCGACTAAACTTTTGTCACTCTGGAGTGTCGCAGGTCTTAGTAGTATATAGTGTCCTTCCTAACTCCTTCTTTGGAACAGGACTCTTATTGAGTCCTACTTTAGAAGCAGAATTCACCGGGAAAATGCTGTCCTGGCAAAACACATCTAATTAGTTTCCTAATAGCTTCCTCTTGAAAACGGGAGAAATGATACGGCAGGAACTGCACATTGGAAAAGCTCGTAGAGTTGTACAGCATAATCTGTACAATGTTACTGGCAGAGGGGGGAAACAAAACCCCTATGGACGCAAGGCAAATTGGGTGCTGTCAGGAACAGACATGTTGATCGGTATTACTGAGTCATAATAAATCGCTTCTATGGTTGGTCTGAATTCATAGTATCATAGTATATAAGGCTGGAAAAAGACGCCAAGTCCATCAAGTCCAATCTTTAAAAATTAAATGTTTATCCCTATAACCGTGATACTTTTTCTCACCAGAAAGGCATAAGGCCTCTCTTGAACATGTACATAGAGTCCGCCATAACAACCTCTGCGGCAGAGAGTTCCATAGTCTCACTGCTCTACAGTAAAGAACCTTTGTCTACGGCTATGGTAGAATCGCCTCTCCTGTAGGCGAGAGGATGCCCCCTTGTTGGTCACAGGCCTAGGTATAAAAAGATCTTGAGAAGATCCTTGTACTGTCCGTTCAAGTATTTGTCATTGTAATGAGGTCTCCCCTCAGTCATCTTTTTTCTAAACTGATAATCCCAAATTTTGTAACCTGTCATTGTATTTAATCCCCCCATCCCCCAATAATCCTGGTGCTCTCTTCTGCACCCGTGTCCAGCTCTACTATATCCTTTTATAACATGGTGCCCAAAACTGTACACAATATTCCATGGGTGGTCGACCAGGGATTGTATAAGGGCAAAACTATGTCTTTTCATGAGAATATTCCTCTCTTGATACATCCCACAATTTATTTGCTTTAGCAGAGCCTGGCTATGGTCGCTAAAATTAAGTTTACCAGCCACCATACCCCCAAGTTCTTTTCAGCTCCAGTTTTACCAAGTAATTGACCGTTTAGAACAAATAACTTTTGTTTCCATGGCCCAAGTGCATGACTTTACATCTACATTAAACCTCATCAACCATTTCTCTGCCCACTCCTCAAGCTTCCACTCCTCTGTAATGCTAAACTATCGACCTCAGTATTTATACGTTACAACAGCTTAGTATCATCTGCAAATATTGAAACTTGACTGTGTAAACCCACTACAGGAGTTAATAATAAAATATAAAAAGAAGTGGCCCCCAATACTGACCACCTGTGGCACTCCACTGGTAACATAACAACCCAATCTGAGAAGTGCCATAATGACCACCCTTTGTTTCTATCACTAAGCCAATTACTTACCCAAATACACAGATTTTCTCTATTCCAGCATTTTAATACAACCTTTATTGTGGCACAGTGTCAAATGCCTTTGAAAAGTCCTGATATACAACATCCACAGCGTCCCCCGATCCAGTCTGAACTTACCTTCTCGTAGAAACCAATCAGATTAGTCTGACAGGACCGATCTCTCATAAACCCATGCGACTGGGTTATAAGGTTTGCACAGAGAGATATTCGTGGACGAGCATCTCTAACAAACCTCTCACAATTTTCCCCCCCACAGAAGTTAGACTCACGGGTCTGTAGTTTCAGGATCGCTATTTGATCCTTTTTTGTATATTGGTCCACACTTGCTATGTGCCAGTCTGTGGAACATAAACCATCCTCAGTGAATCTTCAAATATTAAAAAAAATGGTCTGTCTGACACGGTACATAGTTCATGCAGGACCCAGGGGTGTATGCCATCTGCCCCGGTGATTTATCATCTTAGTGGTTGCGAGGTGGCGCCGACCTCTTTCCTGGGTTAAGCTGTTGACATCCAAAAAAGAATTTACATTATTCTCATTGTGTCTTCCACCAGGGGATTTTCCTGGGTAAAGACAGTTGAGAGGCGACATGAGTAGATTGCCCTCTTCCTCATCTCCTTTCCACCATGACCCCCATGTTATTCTAAGGGGACACCACACTCTCTGTTTTTAGTTTCTATCATTTATATAATTGAAAAAATAATTTGGGATATTTTTGTTCCCTGGCAATTTTCTCAGTCTCTATTTTTGCAGCCTTACCTGCTTTTTAAGGATTTATTTTTCTCTTATAACCTGTAATGCCTCTTCGCTACACTTCACGTTTTAGCACCTAAACGCCTTATCTTCTCGCTTTATTGCTTCCTTACAAGACTAGTTAGCCACATTGGCAGTATTTTTGTTCCTCTTATCTTTTTCCCATAGGTATGTGTTTCTCACAGGACTTTTCAGAATATGATGAGAAAAACACATTTTTGGGGGGGCTTTTGTCTTTGAGCACATATCCCAGTCTATGCCTTTAAGGTCTTCCCTTAGTTGCTGAAAATTTGCTCCGAATTGATGAGCCAATAACAGCGATCATGAACTGGGGGGGGTGGGGGGGAACGGAACCCTTCGGTCCATGGGGCAGGCTGGATGGCCGTCAGGAACAGCGCCATCTTGCCCCGATTACTGTGGCTGAACATGTTGGCAAGTCACTACCGCCACAAGTTCTATAACAACGCGCGTTGGGAATAGGCTATACAATCTTTATTTTAAGCAATTTAGACAAATAAGGGCTTATTTTTTGCTAGATGAGATGCACTGAAAAAAATACCTTCATTTCGTGGGTTTTAAGCTTATTGAAGCAAATTTATTAACTTTTCACGTGTGGAGGAACAATAAAATCATCAATTTTGTTTGGATTTTAGCATTTTTTTGGGGGGGGGGGTGTTCACTGTACCATAACAATAAAATTATCTTTATTTGGATCACTACGATTACGGTGATACTCATTTATTCGTTTTGTTTATATTTGTCCAATTTTATTGAAGGAAAAACTAGAATAGTAAAAATGCATTTGTTTGTATTGCATTTTATGACAGTAAACTATAGTATTTTTGGTTGACGGAGCTAGTTGTGAGCTTATTTTTTGCGTGACAAGTTGTTCTTTTCAGTAGTATCATTTTGGTGTTGTAACTTTTTTGGATCACTTTTTGAACATTTTTGTAAAGCATTTGATAAGTTTTAATTTGTGGCAAGTTTTTGGGGTTTTTTTTACCACGTCACAAGAGCGGGTCTAATTATGATTAGGATTTATGTACAGATGTTAGGGACGCAGTGATACCAAATAAGTGGGCTTTTTTGTGATTTAGTGTTTTTTTATACTTTATTACTGTGTACAGGGAAATGTGGTTGTTGGGGGACTTTCACTTTCTTTTATTATTTCTTTAAAAAACCTTTATGTTTTAAACTTTTCTCTACAGTTACTGAGATCTTAGCTTGTACAAGTGATATTTCTGATCCCTTGTTCAAGCTCTTTACAGGTTATGCCCATGCCGCGGGGGGGGGGGGGGGGTCGATGACTTTAATGCACTTTAAATGCTGACCGCGGCGTGTAGGGGTTAAAACCCGCGATCGGAGAAATCTCCGTCGCGGGTTGTTTTAGAGGCAGGTGTCGGCTATATATATACCCGACACCCAGTAGCTTCTGCGCGCTGGCTCCGTTTGGAGCTGGCGCCAGAAGCTTGACGTAATAATACTGCATTTTGCGGGAACGCACCTCCGCTATGTCAGTACTATTACATCAAATGGTCGGGAAGTGGTTAATTAAAGCAGGAGGGCAGGATGGCCACCAACTTGCTGTTCTATCCCCAATGAAGACGGAACAGGGAGATGGCTTCTAATTTAAAGCTTTATTACTGGACTGCTCCAATTGTCCCACTACACTGGGTTGTTTCATCTTGAAGAAAAAAATATAATATGCACCATGGCTCTGCTATTAGTCCTCACTCCCCCTCCTTTCCGCGGAGCACATTCTGTTGGGTATGATGGAGGTTAGAGGACCACCCCTTTCTTGCAAACATCAATACTTTTGCACGTGGGGGAGAGTATGCTCTACTACTATACTCAGGCTTTTAATAAATTCACTCCTTGGGAATTAACCCAGCCCTTCTGAAGTCTCCGTGCCTGCAGAGGCTAGAGAGGTGAGTAAATGAGAAAAATATGTGGATGTGTGCACCGTTCATTGCAGGTTAAAAGACTCCTAGGAACCTGTCCAAACTCCTTCCATCTACCAACATTCAAATCGCAATGCTGTAACGCACAGTTCCCAGGAGAACAGTTGGCGGAAAACCCCTTAAACATCTCTATTTTAGAAGCACCCAGGTAAAGCCTTATTTCCCACTATACTATGAGTGTGTATGCCTAAGACGAGGAGTGGGATACAGCCCTCTCTCCACTTAAACTGGTTTCTCCCTGCTCGGTGAGAGGGTGTTGCAAATTTATATTCTTCATCATGATATTTGACCATTTTAGTCACCAAGTTCTGTGCAGGCTTCCAAGACCTCTGTACTAAATGCTACATTACCTCAGGTACCATACGTCCCCTATTGTTGTCTTACCCGTGTTAAGGAGTTTTGGAAACGATCTGAAAATTCCTAATCGAAAAAAAAAAATTCTGGCCCATCCCGACCCTCATAACTGATAAGTCTCAATTTTACTCTTCCATTTAAAAAATGGGTACTCATCCACAGGAAATATATATATATATTCCACGGTATATGGCAGTGGTGGCGAACCTATGGCACTGGTTCCAGAGGTGGCACTCGGAGAACTCTCTGTGGGCACCCAGGCCATTACCAGAGAGGATTCCAGGTATCTTTCTGAAGTCCCAGACAACCCAGGACTTGCTGTGCACAGAGCTATTTTAAAGTGACAGTGCACTCTGGACTATTTTCTGCTTTATTGGGTGTCCTCAGGTGCTGATATGAATGAAAGTTGTGACAGAGCAGGGAGTATAAATTCTCTGTGGCACTTTGCGAAATTAAAGGGAAACCTACCATGCCCGCTGATGAAATCATGCGAGAAGACCCACCAGTAGGCTACTTAATGCTGATGCCAGCACATAGTTTTGTAGGTTGGCAAACTTTAGCTAAAAAAAAACTATTTTCTACAATTAAATAGCCCTCCGGTGCTACCCTGCGCCATCTTGGGCTGGCGGTGGCTTCCGATGTTTAATTATTCCTCCTCAGGTGCCAAGAGCCGTGACGTGCACCAAGCTCTCGGCACCTATCGCCGGCCGGCTGTGCAAGACTTAATGTCTGCGCATGCGCGATAGGTGCCGAGAGCTTGGTGACGTCAGCTCTCGGCACCTGAAGGAGGAATAATTAAACATCGGAAGCCCCCGCCAGCCGAAGATGGCGCAGAGTAGCACCAGAGGGCTCATTAAATATGTAAGAAAAATAGTTTTGCCAAGCCTAACAAAACTATGTGCCGGCATCAGCATTAAGTAGCCTACCGTGTGGTCTGTCGCATGATTTCATCGCGGGCAGTGGTAGGTTTCCTTAAGTGGGGTTTGGTTGTAGTATGGGCACTCGGTCTTAAAGGTCACCATCACTGGTATATGGGATAGGTGGCTGAGTCACATTTACCGCTGCCCTGCGATTCCCACTAAATATTCTGCAAATGGTTTTAGTTTGACACTGCTGCTGCAGTGGCCCTCAGGGTATTGTGCTGTGCAGGCGCATTAATCATTGCCTTGTTTTACTTGTGTTGGCTCAGTTTTGCCGTTCCCTTTTATCTCAATCTCCTACCCATCATTTATATACACATCACTGAGGTGAATCCACAAATGATGCACTCTGTACCCTTGTGTAGGTCCTGTGCGGGAGCGGACTGGGAATTATAGTGGCTCCAGAAAAAACTGAAGAAGTGTGCCCATTCTGTGAGCATGGTCAAAACAAGTAGGTGTGACCATGTAATGTAAGTGGAGTTACTAAACTCCACACAAACTGTTTAGAGATGGTCTAAATCGACATGTACAGTGCAGAGAAGACTCATACTTCCTCCCCTTTTAAAGGACACAGCTTAACCCCTTAGCGCTCTGCGCCGTAGCTGTACTGCGCTGAGTCCCGCGAATAGCGCTCATCGCAGTACAGCTACTGCGCAGAGACTATGCCGATTCAGCTCTGCACAGGATCCGAACCGGCAATCTACCGCTGACATCCCCGGCTAACACCCGCGGTCGGAGTGGGCTCCGATCGCGGGTGTTTAACCCGTTAAATGCCACGGTCAACGCGACCGCTGCATTTAACATGCCTTCCAGGCGTCTTTACCCCACGATTGACCCCCCCGCGCCGTTTTCGGGGGCGCGGATCGCTGCTATGGCACCTCTGGGGTCCAATCAGGACCCCAGAGAAGCCTGAAGGCAGTCCCTTTAAGATGGCGTCTGTGACGTCATCTTAAAGGCAAAGTGTCAGCCTATGAATCTGCATAGGCTGACACTGCTAATACCCTGCAATACATCAGTATTGCAGAGTATTATCATGAACAAGCAATCAGATGATTGCTTGTTCATGTCCCATGGTGGATCAAGTAAAAAATGTAAAAAAAAAATGTTTTTCAATAAAAAATTACTTTATAAATCACAAAAAATCCCCATAAGCCCCAAAACATATAAAGAGACATAACGCTCAAAAAAGTCTAAATCCTAACACAAACCCCACATATATAGTATCTCCGCGTCCGTAACAATCCGTAGAATACAGCTAAATAACTATTGAACCCATATGAAAAACGCTGTAAAAAAAACCTTAAGAAAACCTGCCAAAAATTATTTTTACCTATTATATCCCACAAAAAATGCAATAAAAAGTGATCAACAAAACATATGTACTCCAGAATGATACGGTTGCAAAGTACAACATGTCCCACAAAAAACAAGCCATCAACCAGCTCTGTAGCCAAAATTGTAACAATGTTATGCCTCTTGGAAGACTGCGATGCAAAAATGATAGATTTGTCCCCACATTAGGGTTTTATTTGGCAAATTTAGTAAAACCAAAGAAAAATATTCAGGTCTGTATCCCCGTAATCGTATCGACCCATAGAAATAAAGATCGGATTATTGGGCTATACGGTGACAAAAAAAAAAAAAAAAGTAATAAATCCAGTACAGAATTGATGCTTTTCTACTCATTACTCAAAAAAAGTTCCCAAATTTTTAACAAACAGGTGATACCAACCCCAAATGCTAACACTGGAACAAGCTTCATCCCGCAAAAGAAGCCATCACATGGCCCCAATAACGGAAAGCGAAAATTTTATAGCCTTCAAAAGGGGCCAATGAGGAAACTAAAATCCTGGCAACTGCAGGGCGCTCCTTCCCTTCTGCTCCTGCCGTGCGCCCATAAAACAAGTCCCGGCCACATGTGGGGGTCTCTGCACTCAGGAGAAATTGTAGAACAAATTGTATGTAGCATTATTGCTGTACATAGGAGGCAGTATCAAATATTCTTTTGTCTGAATAGTACATGTATGGCAGAGGGAAAGGTATTTAAGGCTGATCGGGTCGCGTGTTTGCAATCATTTACTGATCAACAGGTCACATTCTTGCACATTAGATTCAGTACTAGAAAACGATGTTCTTGTTTTGCTTAAACATTTACATAAACAAGCCATTACTATAATACTGCCCCCTATGTACAGGTATAAAACTACATAATACTGACCCCCTATGTACAAGAATATGACTCTATATACTGACCCATGTACAAGAATATTAGACATCTATAATACTGACCCCTATGTACAAGAATATGACATCTATAATACTGACCCCTATGTACAAGAATTAGAACTACCATAATACTTCCCCCTATGTACAAAATATACCTACTATATACTGCCCCCTATTACAATAACATACTCTACTTAATACTGTCCCCTATGTACAAGAATATAACTACTATAATATCTGTCCCCTATGTACAAGAATAATAACTACTACTATAATCACTGTCCCCTATGTACAAGAATATAACTACGCATAATATAATATACACATATACACAACGAGGGAACATGAAAAAAAATCATTATTATCATTACAGCTACAGAAACACTAGAGATCCTCAACCTATTACAATCAGTGACATCAGGTGACGTGTCCTCGGATTGTACTCGTTCCTTATCTTCTCCATTATTTCTCCATCTCCTGTCTCTTCCTCCAGTACACAGCTTTCCTCCAGATTTTACCAAACAAGACGTCTTATGTTTGCACTTCCTTGTCCCAACTGTCCCTTCTCTGCTACCACCAATACTCTGTGTCCCAAATACGTAATAGAGCCCCCTGAATTATTAGTACCACAACAAATGCTGCCCCATAATGTAACATACTGCAATGGTAAGGATATTTTATTTCTTCTTCTCCTACTGCCCCAGCCTACCCCAGACACAGAATGAATGGCCCCAGCCTACCCCACCGCCACAGAATGAATGGCCCCAGCCTACCCCAAACAGAATGAATTGCCCCAGCCTACCCCAACACAGATGAATGGCCCCAGCCTACCCCACACAGAAGAAATGGCCCAGCCTACCCCAGACACAGAATGAATGGCCCCAGCCTACCATACCAGAATTGAATGGCCCCACTACCCCCAGACAAATGAATGGCCCCAGCACTAACCCCAGACACAGATATGAATGGGCCCCAGCACGACCCCAGACAGACAGCAGATGAATTGGACCCCAGCCTATCCCCAGACACAGAAGAGAATGGCCCAGCCTACCCCGTACACATCAATGAATGGCCCCCGCCTACCCCCAGACACAGAGCTGAATGGCCCCAGCCTACCCCGACAGCAGATGAATGGCCCCGCCTACCCCAGACATAAGAATAATATGCCCGCCTACCATCACAGAAAATGTGCCCACCCGCCACGATATATAATGAATGCCCACCTCCTCCAGACATAGAATTAATTCCCTCCTGCCCCAGATATACAATCCCCCACCATATAATAATGCTCCGCCAGCCCCAGACATAATTCCCCCTGCCAGCCCAGATTACATAATGCCCCCCACCCTGCCCAGACACATAAATAATGCCCCTGCCATATACCCCTGCCGCCCATATACATAGCCCCCTACCCTGCCTTAGACACATAATAATCCCTGCAGCCCGATACAGAATAATGCCCGTCAAGATAGCCCCCTGCCACCCAATATACAATAATGCCTCCGTATATAATTAATGCCCCCTGCCAGCCCTATGTATAGAATAATGCCCCCACATTAATTAAGCCCCTGCCCGTCCCAGACATATATTAATGCCCCTGCCAGCCTAATATACAATAATGCCCCCCCCTGCCTAGACATGTAATCAGTCCCCCTTTCTAAATTTAAAAAAAAAAAAAATTGTATCACCTCTGGCGCAGGTCTTACTGTCCTCGGTGGCTTGGTGTAAGAGCGCGGGATAGTGACTCCACTGCTCCTACGCCTCTTACACCAAGCCGTGGAGCTGCAGGGAGGGCCAGAATCTGACGTCTCGTAAGTCTCCTCCACGCTACACAGGTCGCGCGCAATGACGTCAGTTGCGTGACCTGTGGTAGCTGAATGTATACACAGACGCAAAGCACGGTGCTGCGCTGCGTCTGTGTACCAACCAATAGTTCATTAAATCAAAAATTGTAGGGAGGGAGTGCGGGCGGCCCGGATCAAGTTCTGACACCGGCCCAGACCGGCCCAGACCGACCGGGTACAAGGGCCGTCCGCCCCTGTTAGTCATACCAACCTGCAGGGACTCACCTGCAATTTATGTAGAGATTCAGTACAATGTAGCGAGTTTCCTGGCATGCCCCTTGAAAGGTGTGTCCTGAGCCATCTGACGTAAAAAGCACCAGGTGTTAGACTGCTTCATATTCCACTCTATTTTTAATAGAGTAGAAAAGACCTGTTTGTTTATTAAGCCCTTTTGGGAGTGGGTATCCAGGTTTAAAATCCAAAAAGCTTCTCTGATAAAAGTGCCTTTTTCAGTCCCCGCCTCGTTCAATGGCTAATAACCATCATACCAACTCATTGCTCCGCATGAAACTCTTTAAAAATGTTTGATATATACCGGATAATTGACGGGTGCTAGTAATGGATTTGCACCTGTGAGGTGTTCACTGATTCAATCTTTCAGTGTTTACGCACGGTGCATCCCACATATTGCAAGGAAACAGTTAGAGCATTGAATTAAATATACTGCATGAAGAAAACTCATTATTAAGTACCGTATAAACTCGTGGGATGATGGGTGATTGTCACTGTGGCGCACACTGGTAGTCAAAATTGATTCGAGTAATACCTCCAAATCAATTTTGACTAACAGTGTGCGTCATAGTGACGATCACCCCAGCATCTGATCCAGACAGGTGTTGGCTACTGCGCTCTGATGATCCCGTCAACAGGCAGCACGTGATTGGTACTCATTTCAAGCCTTCCACTAGTGTTGTGCCTGGAACTTGCACAACTATCTGGTGGGCCAGCCGGGCTGGCCCATACGACGGGGGCAGGCTGGCACACAGGCAGGCTGGCAGTATTATACTATAGGGGGCTGGCTATATACTCTGGGGGCTTGCTGGCTATACGAGGGGGTCTGTGAAAAGAGCCTTTCCCACCCTCAGCTTATACTCGAGTAAATAGTTTTCCATTTTTGGTGGAAAATTAGGGTCTCGGCTTATCTCGGGTCGGCTATACTCGATAGATACAGCTGTTTTGCGTTAAACCATATTGCTACAAAGGGAGGAAACATTTTTTACTCAAATGTTTGCATAAAATTGCAGGAGGTACCTCCCGCAACTCCCTTTGGTTTAGTAGCCATGAACTCTACGTTTGGTGTCACGTGACATATTAGGAAAAAGAATATCACCCAATGTTACTGCTTTGTAGATACAAACGCAAACACCACTCTAAGATACTTTTTAGGGTGGTTCATGGTTTAGAATTGGCAGATTTTTTTCTTTAAGTTTCAGTTATGGCATAAAATTGGGCACTTATATTGAGAGCTAAATGTTAGTCTGGGTCTCCTTGTGTTAACTATATTGATCACTCTTCTCTCTTGAACTTTTTTTTGTATACTATCTTGAACTCAGTCTCTGAATATGGTATGGAATTCTTGTTATAACTGCTGTCCTGATGTGCATGACCTTTTAGCCAATAAAATTCATAGGGAGATTTTTTGATAGTTGCAGCCATGACAGCTGGAAGCTTGGCGACGGTTTGCTCCGTCAATAAAATATCTAAAAAGTTGTCATTGGTGTTAAATAGATAAGGTGACCGTCTTCTCCTGATCCGAATTCCAGACCAGAGACAGTTGTCTATGCATCTTCCATACGAAAAATGTCCCGAGTAATGGGTTTTGTGGAGTATAGGTATGTTTTCCCATAGGGCCATGTAAAGGTTTGCTAGGAGGGAGAGAAAGAGCTCCCATGAGCAACCCAACTTTGGATTCGTAATTAAACAAAAATGTAATTGGATAGACAAAAAAGTAAGAACCATAGTAATTTATTCTTGTAGTGCTGCACAAACATAGTTACTGATTTTTGAAGGAGTATCTTAGTGCTGCATTGCTAAGTTATGGGGGATGAATGTATAATGAATGCGGTTACATGGGCAAGTAAGCCACCCCGATGTGGTGGCCAATCTAAGTTGTAATCGCGTACATTTCCAGCGTGCTATATGCGCACAATACACACACGCGCCCATTATCCCCATTGTGTTTGACAAAGGCCCGGGGAGCGGGGGGGGCGTCCAAAACTTTCATTATAAATTTCGAATTGCATGGAAAAACAATGGTACAGAGCAATTTTCTGTTTTTAGTCAAAGGTGGTTGGATTCCTAGACTGTTGCACACCCATTCACAAGAGGCGCAGACCATTTTTCTACACACCACAGTCTGTACATAGCATTCAATACAGCTTTAGAGTCTTGTTAAAATCCAGTTAACGAAGACTAGTGGGCTGTTTATATAATCCAGCCAGATACCTAGTCTTTCATTGAGAAAACCCTCACTGGACACAATGGGTCTTAGTGGGGGAGGATATAAACGTTGTGGATTTGGGTAGGGCATAAAAGAGAGGTGTATAACGGATCAGTAGGTACAAACTGTTTTTTATCTAATATGCCCCAATAACCCCATCATTCAAAGTAATTAAGATCATTTGCAATGGTCATAGTGGGATCCGTGGAAAGTCCTCGGATATACCTCTGTATTGTTGAGAATATTCCCCACTCCTCTTGGTAGAGTCCTTTGCCATAATGAGGTGCGGACCTCCCTTGTCTGAAGGCGTATACATATATTCGGTTTGGCTTGTTTAATTAAAGGAATAGCTCTCTGTTCAAATTGAGTTAGTTGTTTCTTCTTTGTTCCATGACGAGTAATCATTTAATAATAGCTTGTTTCCAATTCCAACACTTTCCTGGAACATCTCCATTTCACTGGTTCTTGCATTTATAGATAGAAGAAAATTTTAATAGTAACCATGTGCGATTTTCAGTAAAGATGCAGATTGATGTTCTTCTGTGTCTATACTAACAGGTTCAAAGAGTGACATGTGGAATGTGTTTTTGGGTTTATACTTCTCTTGACCTTTATTATTGATCAGAAGTAAATAGAACGACATCAAGTGATTCCGTGTCTGTACTTTGAAAAATGTTTTAGAAAAAAAAATTAGTCTCACCAGTAATTCAGTTTCCATAAGTCCACCATGATGGCCCCTTGGAGTTTCTTCCCCTTCCTCTTTTAGGGACAGGAAATTGAGAGTATTAAAGGCCCACCCTCAATCTCCCACCAGTGTTTATCAAATAACTACACCGGTATAGGCCTCCAACTCAAATTTATTCTGTACGTTATTTCACATCATGGATAAAACATAAACTTCTATACAAGTGGGAGGGAAAAAATAGGCCGTCATGGTGGACTTATGAAACTAAATTACCGTGGAGACTAATTCCTTTTTTCCATATCGTCCCCCATTAGGCCCCCTGGATACATACCCAAATTAGCCCATTCAGGAAGGCCCACAGCCTGAAGTACTTTCTGGCCGAAGGACAGATTTCTGAAGTTAGAACATTAAGTCTATGTTCTTAACAAGGTAGTATTGAGCTCCATGGGCAGCTTTAACAAATCTCTTCAATAGAGGCTCCCCTTCGCTCTCCGCCCAGATGTAGACATAGCCCTTGTAGAATGCTTTGACTGAAAGCGATAGGGAACACCTTACCTTGTAGATTCTTCCTATGGCTTCAGTAATCCATCGTCCAATTGTGGTTTTGAAGCCTTCTTGCCTTTATGTTTTCCTGCAAATTGAATGAACCGATTTAAATATTTCTCCAAGGACAGAGGCTTCAATAATTAAGCACTGTACGTCTTACATCCAACCGATGCCATTCTCCTCCATACTTCTTGGATGACTGGCTAAATGTTTGGTAAGACAATCTCTTGGTTCCTATGAAATTAGAGACAACCTTAGGCAAGAATTTTTCTGTCAAGCTTAGCGTAATCCATCCTCAGATATAGCAAATGGGTTCACAGATAGACAGGCTTGCACTCACTTAACCTTCTAGCCGATGTGATGGCTATAAGGAAGGCAGTCTTTAAAGTCAAGAGACCATGTTGTAAGTCATTTAGTTTCAAAGGGCCTCAGTTAGGGCGTCAAGACTAAAGATAGATCCATGAGGGGATGACTCTAACGTAGGACGTAGACGTGTACAGGCCTGGAAAAATCTTTTAACCCACCTGTGTTGCAGTGCGGTTTCAAATGCACTCAGGGCCGAGACCTGGACTTTCAAGTGCTAGGTCGAAGCCCCTTTTCAAACCCTCCTGTAGAAACCAAGGATTTGACATACATAGGAGAATCCTGATTAGGCATATCTTAACCAGGAACAAAACTTTTTCCATATTTTAAGATATATGGGATGATTTACTGGTTTCCTACTATTTTTATAAGGTCTAATTACCTTAATATAGTCCCTCACTTCAAAGAAGGCGCTTTCAGGATCAGCGTGCCAATTTTAGAAACCCTGGGTTCTGTGAGCAGGACTGGTCCCTGATGTAAAGAAGGTCTGGCCTCTCGGAGAATGAATGGAAGGTCCACTGCTAACTCTAACTGCTGAAGAATTGGGACCCAACTCTTCTTCGGGCCAGAAGGGTGCGACCAGGATAGACTGGCTGGACTGATCAACAGGCTTCTGCAGCACCTTGCTTACCAACGGGATTGGGGAAAGGCATATCCAGATCTTGTTCCAACCTGTGAGATGCATCCAGCCCCCAAGGGCCTCTCTTGTATTAGTGAGTAGAACTTCTCTAACCTTGCAGTTCTTTTTGAGGCAACAGATCGATGGCTGGTAACCCCCATCTTGAATGATCTCCTAAAAGACCTCCTCGTTTCGACTCCACTTGGTTGGAAGGATCGGTGATCGGCTGAGATATCCGCCACTACATTTTCTGAGCCCTTCCCGCCCCATGAGAATATTTCCTGGAGATCTTTAGCAGTTCTCTGATCTGGTCCGCCCTGCCTTTAGATAGGCACCGTAGTGTATTGTCTACATTTTTTGTGATGCCCTTCAAGTCGTCGTGCAGCTTCCAGTGTCTCCAGATGCCTAATTCTCTTTCGTTTGAAGAGACTTGTTTTCCTCCCAGGACCAAGACCCTGAACATATTTCTGGAGAGAGCTCCCAACCGAACTGCTGGCTTCCGTTGAACTGATCAATGGCCACTGTATCCATTCCACTCCCTTTGAAGGTTCCTGGGCTCTTCCACCAATCTAATGATTTTTAACTTTGGGGAATTACACTGACCATGCAAATGTGATGGTTTCGGTCCCCACTTTGAAGGATCCAGGATTGTAAGGTCCTTGAGTGGTTTTGTGGCACCAGGCCCACTATGTATACATGAGGTCATAGTCCCCAGCTACGATCTCATTCGCTGTCCGAACTGACACTGACTTCCTCTTCTGGAAATTTCTGATCTTCCCAAGAAGCTTGTCCACTTTCTCCTGTGGAAGATAGGAGGTTTGTGTTTACAGAGTTCAGGGATACCCCTAAAATTCTTTACCAGTCTCCGATCAAGGAAGTCTCGTCTAGGTAAGGTACCATGAAGATCTCCTCTGTTCGAAGATATTTCACTATCTCCGCCATGACCTGTGTAAGATCCGAGGAGCTGAAGAGAGACCAAAGGGTAATGCGGTAAAATGAAAATGAAACCTCCTCCCCTAGGGCGACAACACAGCAAACCGTAAGTATCTGACTCCGATGAATGGGTACATGTGTATGCATCCTTGAGGTCCAGGTGCATAAAACCACGTTGTGAGATATTAAAGGGGTGGCAGACTTAACCGACTCCAGATTATCACAAACCTGAAATTTTTGAACAAATGGGTAGCTACCACAATTCAAAACGAGGTTCCCATTTGGTTTTTTTTATCAGGATAAGGGAGAATAATGACCCATGGTACTGACACGTTCAGCTTCAGCAACCGGAAACTTCTTCCAAAGAGACCTGTTAATTTGTCTGAGGCAGTGCCTGGATAGAACAACCTGTGAGGGGTGGTGACACAAACTCTAAAAATAGCCGTCCTTGATTATTGAGGCACCCACCATGTTTGAAGTTTATGTTCTACGATGGGGGTGAAAATTTTTCAATCTTCCCCCCCACCTGGCGTCATTGCCGTTTTTTCTTATTTGTGGAACTGAAGAGGAACTGTTTGCTTTTCCTCCTCCTTGATGTACTCCCAAATCCTTGTCTCCAGGCTTGCTGCCCTTAATCTCTGCTGAGCCTGGTGAGTGAAGCACGAAAAAACTGTTTGTCTGGTTCCTTTGCTTCCGGAAACCCTTTCTTACTGTCAGCCTTGCTTTATCCAGGATAATCCAGCTCGCGCCAAACAAAACTCCCCAAAAAGGAAGGCTACCAACTTATCTTAGAACGCACCTCTCGACCACTGCTTAAGCCAAGGCTCTTCTGGTTGCTTTGACAATGCGGCTTCCCTTGCGGAAAAACGAATAGTCCTGCCGATGTGTCCTGCCGATGTGTCTCTAAAAGGCTGCTGCTGACTTCATTAGCGGGATGGAATATATAGATCTCTTCCTAGACTACCTTCTCTAAGGTGATCTTCAAGCTGTCTTAACAAAAGAAAGAGTGCGAGAAACGGAGGTAGTGCAACATTATTTTTAAGAGTCGCCATAGAGGCCTCCTTGCTTTCTTAAGCAGACAGTCTGACTTCCCATCCATAGCATCCTTAACTGGGTAGAATCCTCAAAGGTTAAATCATTTTTTTAACACTTTGGAAATGGGATCATCAAACTCTGGGCACATTATCACATTTTTTCTCCTCAGGTACATAAACGGTTCCTAATCTTTGGGGATTGTTAAACTTTTCTGGTCTTTCCACTCATCTAAACAAGATCTTTCAGATTTTACTGATTGGAAAAACTCTCCTATTCTTCCTTTCTCAAACCTCCAAACAATTCGCACAACTCTCTGACCTTCTTCTACGGTTCTCAATATTAAGGGTCTCTTATGTAAGACCCATCCATTCTCTCATTTGGAAAAAGAATGTTTTAGGTCATTAGGTACGGATTGTTGCATGATACAGACTCCTCATATCCATTTCATATGAACATGAAGTTTGCCCATCGTTCAGATATCTACACATACGATTTGCCTCTGACTTTCTAATGCGTGGACTTCTAGAAGCTTTATCCCTTACATTCACAACCCTAATTCATCCCTAAATAAGATTTCTCTTCTATAATATCTTGTCCAAACAATTCCTTCATAGCTCTTTTTAATGACACACCTCAACTGTTGTATTACAGCATCTGGCAGCGTTTAGACCTGGCCTTTTTTGGTGCTCTCTTATCCATTCCTTAACTTTCATCTCCTTGACAAACACTGTCCTTCTCCTAATTATAAAACACAAAACACAGAGTGATGCCTTATTAAAAAGCGAACTCCCAAACACCGCATATGTGCAGTAACATTGGCGTTCAGCCATATGTCCTACCCAACGAACCCAGTGGATTGTAACGATTTTCAGCTCCTTGGCCATCTTGTTCCCATAGACCGCAGCAGACAGCGACCACAACACCGCGTCTTATACTGCTGGCCGGCGTCCGACCTTCATCTTCCGCGGCCCTCCCCTAGGCCGGGACGCTGAGGCCTCTGACTCAGTCCCGGGCAAACCGGAAGTGCGTCGCGCCTGAGAGACCTATGTGCCCGTACTGCCGGGACTTGCGAACGAGCGCGTAAGCGCCGACACCTGCCCGATGGTACCGGAGCCTAAGGACCCCGAGTCGGACTCCCTAAAGATAGGCCGGACGAGGAACCCCGGGGAACAGGCACTCACGATGGGTATGAGATTCCACCCCCCCCCCTGGAGGAGAGAGATGTTTACTCTCATCCTATCCCGTAGGGACAGGAAAAAACTGGTGGAGGTTGAGGTGGGGCCTTTATAATACGCTCATTTCCTGTCCCTACAGAGGAAGGGGAAGCCACCTCCCCGGGGGCCTTCATGGGTAACAATATGGAAAAATCTTATAAATTATTGACATACTTGATCTTTGATACAATTCATGTTATGTGGGAGGAAACTTAGTCTCTTATTCAATACACGTCTAACTATAATACTGCCACCCATATAAACTACTATACTAGTGCCCCGATGTACAAGAATAGAACTACAGGCAGTACCCGGTTACATAACAATCAACATTAAGAACAAACCTACAGACCCCATCTTGTATCAAGTCGGACTTGTATATTTTATCATTGTAATCCCAGCCAGAACTTTTTTTGGCTCTGTGACATTGGATTTTTAAAAATGTGGGTTGCATAGACTCAATATTACCACTAAAGCTTCATTACAACACCTCTGATAACTGTTAAACTGATCATTGTAGCCTAGGACCTAAAGTATCCAATAAATTACCAACATCCAGAGGATCCCGTTTTTGTAACTAGTGGTCGTATCAGTCGATTGTTCTTAGTAGGGGACCACCTGTACTATAATTATGCCCCCTGGGTTACAGCCAGCCAGTCCCCTGTATACAGCAGAACCCCCCGCAGCGTGATAGCTCCTTGCGTGCCGGTGCTCACAGATATGCATCAGCTGCTTGCCAACATCAGTCGCACGGAGCCAGTCCGTACGACCAGACTGACTTCATCAATGGCGGATGTTGAAGAGGACTTTATTTTATTTTTTTTGGACCATCCTCAAAGATACCTCAGAAAATTATCTTCCCCGCGGTTTTCCCCTGGTGGTATAGGCCAGTCCGCCACTGGTCCTGTGTTACATACTGCACAAGCCTGCTCTATGCATGATGGTCTATCAAAATTCCTTTTCAAAGTTTATTCACTTTAAAAAAACATACACACCTTACACAAAGTATGAACTAACAAGACAGACATCGCTGGGTGTGCTTTAGTCCGTACTGGCATTCTAGAACGCCTCAATTAATAGATACATTTTACAGCAGTGTAGTAGATCAGTACACATGTTCACCGTGTAATTTGGTAAGTAATATAGGGGGACTTTCAGAAGGCCTTTTATATGGAAATATTTCTTCTGGTTTATATTTGGATGATCAGAAAAATCTTAAGTGTCCAATTGATGCAAATATAACTTGGAAGTGCTTGACCTCTTCCTCCAACACCACAGGAGGGGGGGGGGGGGGGGGGGTGGGCACTGATCCTTTAAGCAAAATGGCGTTAATCAGTAGTCACAAGCTAAGCAGACTTGTGCTGCGGTGCCTGAGAGTGAAGGTCCCATTGACTAAGGGGTCTTGAGGGCGACTTCCTATTGATGCGACTTCCTCTCGTGCCTCCTCCCCACTAGTTCCTGATATCTCAGATGCGGGTGGCAGGAAGGGTGCCATATTACATTGCTAGAGAGCAGGTGCTGTGCCACAGGCTGCTGCACACCCGTTCTAGGCTTGTTACAGGTGGAGCTGTTGGGGAACCAACAGTCCTCTCATGACTGCCATATGATAAGACTAGTACTAAGCCTCTTTTGGGCCCGGTTGTATCCGCAACCCCTAAAGTTAGTCCTCTGCCAATGCATTTCCCAATCTAATGAAGTTTTTTATAGGTTATTTTGTGGTAACATTTGGGCGCTCGGCTTTACCTGGTGTGGAAGGAAACTGAGACGTTTCCAAACCTCTGTAAAAGGTCACTTAGTTATCCTTTTATAGACACTCCCAGAACACACAGTGTCAGTAGTGGCACAACATAAACCACAGACCTGAATGTTATTAAGATCCATCTCACTAAGGAACGGCAGCAGGTGAATGTATTATGCAAGACTCGGCACGTTGGGATTCGGGGATCGGATAAAATAGCACACAGATTAAGATATTCTAATTGCCTTAATGGCAACACTAGCAAACAATATATACGGTAGAGATAAACGTTACATAGTACAAAAACAAGGTAGCCCTACAAGTAACAGCAGTTCATAGTTTGTTCCCTTTTACGTGGCCTAATGGAACTGTTATTCCCACAGCAGCCGCTGCATGGGTCCCCCCTACTGTTATTTACAACCCGAAGCCTGGAGAAACCATAGCTTCTCAGGCGGATGTCGATAGTGTCCATGGTTCTGGTATATTGGATACTGGTGAATCTTGGCTTGCAATTGATACCAACCTGACCATTTTGCTATGGTCCTAAATCCAGAGATATTGCCATCTCTTGGACCCATGTGTGCTAGAAGCCCAAGAAATCCCACCACTTATCTCCTGAATATCACAAATTCCAAAAATGTACTATTGTGTGTGTAAGATGGGTACCATAACTGGTCCCTATTCAACCTATTGGTTAAGAGGTTTTATATGCCCTTTGTCCTGTTGAGAATAGGAGGGGGGGGGGGCACTGAGGTGAATCCACAAATGCATGCACTCGTACCCTTGTGTAGGTCCTGTGCGGGAGCGGACTGGGAATTAAAGTGGCTCCAAGAAAAACTGAAGAAGTGTGCCCATTCTGTGAGCATGGTCAAAACAAGTAGGTGTGACCATGTAATGTAAGTGGAGTTACTAAACTCCACCAAACTGTTTAGAGATGGTCTAATCGACATGTACAGTGCAGAGAAGACTCATACTTCCTCCCCTTTTAAAGGACAAGCTAACCCTTAAGCGCTCTGCGCCGTAGCTGTACTGCGCTGAGTCCCGCGAATAGCGCTCATCGCAGTACAGCTACTGCGCGAGACTATGCCGATCAGCTCTGGCACAGGATCCGAACCGGCAATCACCGCTGACATCCCCGGCTAACACCCGCGGTCGGAGTGGGCTCCGATCGCGGGTGTGTTAAACCTTTAAATGCCACGGTCACGCGACGCTGCATTTTACATGCCTTCCAGGCGCTTTACCCCACGATTGACCCCCCCGCGCTGTTTTGGGGCGCGGATCGCTGCTATGGCACCTCTGGGGTCCAATCAGGACCCCAGAGAAGCCTGAAGGCCGTCTTTAAGATGGCGTCTGTGACGTTCATCTAAAGGCCAAAGATGTCAGCCTATGATCTGCATAGGCTGACACTGCTAATACCCTGCAATACATCAGTATTGCAGAGATATCATGAACAAGCAATCAGATGATTGCTTGTTCATGTCCATGGTGGATCAAGGTAGAAAAATGTTAAAAAAATGTTTTTCAATAATAAAAATATACAGGCAGCCCCGGGTTACATACAAGATAGGTCTGGAGGTTTGTTATTACGTTTGAATTTTGTATGTAAGTCGAAAACTGATATTTTTATAATGGAGTTTTATACAATTTTTTTTCTTTTCCCCAGTGACAATTGGAGTTTTCAAAATTTTTGTGTAATTGGACCAAGAATTATCAATAAAGCTTCATTACAGACATCTTACAGCTGATCATTGGCGTTCTGGGACATAGTAAAAGCATCAAGAGAGCTTCACCAGAGGTTCACATGGGGCAGAGGGGTCCGTCGAACTATGGGTGTCTGTAAGTCGGGTGTGCCTAAGAGGGGACCGCCTGTACTTTATAAATCACTAAAAATGCCCATAAGCTCCAAAAACATATAAAAGACAGAAACGCTCAAAAAAAGTTCTAAATCCTAACACAAACCCCACATATATAGTATCTCCGCGTCCGTAACAATCCGTAGAATACAGCTAAATAACTATTGAAACCCAATTGAAAAAAGCTTTTTGTAAAAAAAACCTTAAGAAAACCTGCCAAAAATTATTTTTACCTATATATCCACAAAAATGCGAATAAAAAGTGATCACAAAAACATATGTACTCCAGAGATACTGTTGCCAAAGTACAACATGTCCCACAAAAAACAAGCCATCAACCAGCTCTGTAGCCAAAATTGTACAATGGTTATGCCTCTGGAAGACTGCGATGCAAAAATGAAGATTTTTCCCACATTAGGGTTTTATTTGGCAAAATTATGGTAAAACATAAGAAAAAATATTCATGTCGTATCCCCCGTAATCGTATCGACCCATAGAAATAAAGTAACATGATTATTGGGCTATACGTGATGAACACGAGAAAAAAAAAAAAAAAAGTAAATAATCCAGTACGAATTGAGCTTTTTACTCATTACTCAAAAAAAGTTCCCAAATTTTAACAAACAGGTGATACCAACCCCAAATGCTAACACTGGAACAAGCATCTCATCCCGCAAAAAGATGCCATCACATGGCCCCCCAATAACGGAAAGGAAAATTTTATAGCCTTCAAAAGGGGCCAAGAGAGGAGGAAACTAAAATCCTGGCAACTGCAGGGCGCTCCTTCCCTTTGCGCCTCGGTGCGCCCATAAAACAAGTCACGGCCCAATGTGGGGGGTCTCTGCACTCAGGAGAAATTGTAGAACAAATTGTATGTAGCATATGCTGTACATAGGAGGCAGTATCAATATATTCTTTGTCTGAATAGTACATGTATGGCAGAGGGAAAGGTATTTAAGGCGATCGGGTGCGTGTTTGCAATCATTTACTGATCAAAAGGTCACATTCTTGCACATTAGATTCACTTACTAGAAAAAGATGTTCTTGTTTTGCATTAAACATTTACATAAACAAGCCAATTACTATAATACTGCCCCCTATGTACAAGAATATAACAGCTATAATACTGACCCCTATGTACAAGAATATGACATCTATAATACTGACCCCTATGTACAAGAATATGACATCTATAATACTGACCCCTATGTACAAGAATATGCCATCTATAATACTGACCCCTATGTACAAGAATTAACACCATAATACTGCCCCCTATGTACAAAAATATACTACTATAATACTGCCCCCTAGTACAATAAAATACTACTATAATACGTCCCCTATGTACAAGAATATAACTACTATAATACGTCCCCTATGTACAAGAATAAACTACTATAATACTGTCCCCTATGTACAAGAATATAACTACCAGATACATATATATACAAATATACACAAGAGGGAACATGAAAAAAAACAGTATTATCATATACAGCTACAGAAAACACATGAGAGATCCTCACCTATTACATCAAGTGAAATCAGGTGACGTGTCCTCGGATTGTACTCGTCCTTGTTCCCTTTTTATCTCAATCTCCTACCCATCATTTATATTTACACATCACTGAGGTGAATCCACAAATGCATTGCACTCTGTACCCTTGTGTAGGTCCTGTGCGGGAGCGGACTGGGAATTTAAAGTGGCTCCAGAAAAAACTGAAGAAGTGTGCCCATTCTGTGAGCATGGTCAAAACAAGTAGGTGTGACCATGTAATGCAAGTGGAGTTACTAAACTCCACACAAACTGTTTAGAGATGGTCTAAATCGACATGTACAGTGGCAGAGAAGACTCATACTTCCTCCCTTTTAAAGGACACAGCTTACCGGAGTGGGCTCCGCTCGCGTGTGTTAATTCCGTTAAATGCCACGGTCCAAACGCGACCGGCGGCATTGTAACATGCCTTCCAAGCGTCTTTAACCCCACGATTGCCCCCCCCCCCGCGCCGTTTTTCGGGGCGCGGATCGCTGCTATGCACCTCTGGGGTCCAATCAGGACCCCGAGAGCCTGAAGGCAGTCTTTAAGATGCGTCTGGACGTCATCTTAAAGCAAAGGGTCAGCTATGAATCTGCATAGCTGACACTGCTAATACCCTGCAATACATCAGTATTGCAGATATTATCATGAACCAATCAATCAGATGATTGCTTGTTCCATGTCCCATGGTGGATCAGTAAAAAAATTTAAAAAAAAATGTTTTGTCAATAAAAATTACTTTATAATCACACAAAAATCCCCATAAGCCCAAAACCATATAAAGATACATAACGCCAAAAAAACTAAATCCTAACAACACAAACCCACATATACAAAAAAAAAAGAGTATCCTTCCGCGTCCGTACCAACCGTAGAATAATCTAAATAACCTATGACCCCATATGAAAAAACGCTGTCAAAAAAACCTTACAAAACCTGCCAAAATTATGAAATTTTTACCTATTATATCCCCCAAAAAATGCAATAAAAAGTGATCACAAAACATATGTACTCCCGAATGATACGGTTTGCAAAGTACACAACATTCCCACAAAACAAGCCCTCAACCAGCTCTTAGCCACAATTGTAACCATGTTAATGCCTCTTTGGAAGACTGCGATGCAAAAATGATAGATTTTGTCCCCACATTCGGGTTTTATTTGCAAATTTTAGTAAAACTAGAAAAATATTCATGTCTGGTATCCCCTTAATCGTATCGCCCCATAGAATAAAGATACATGGATTATATTGGGCTATACGTACAGAAAAAAAAAAAAAAAAGTAAAAAATCCAGTACAGATTGATGCTTTTCCTACTCATTCCCTCAAAAAAGTTCCAAATTTTTAACAAAGGTTATACCAACCCCCAAAATGCTAACACTGAGAACAAGCATGCTCAATCCCGCAAAAAAGATGCCATCACATGGCCCCCATAACGGAAAGGAAGCGAAAATTTTATACATTCAAAAGGGGGCCAAGAGGAGAAACTAAAATCCTGGCAACTGCAGGGCGCTCCTTCCCTTTGCGCCTCGGCCGTGCGCCCTAAAACAAGTCACGGTCCACATGTGGGGGTGGTCTCTGCACTCTCGGAACAAATTGTAGAACAAATTGTATGTAGCGTATGCTGTACATAGGAGGCAGTATCAATATATTCTTTGTCTGAATTGTACATGTATGGCAGAGTGGAAAGGTATTTTAAGGCGATCGGGTGCGAGTTTTGCAATCATTTACTGATCAACAGGTTCACATTTCCTTGCACTTATATCCAGCTTACTAGAAAAGATGTTCTGTTTTGCATTAAACATTTACATAAACAATCCAATTCTATAATACTGCCCCCTGTTACAAGAATTATACACAGCTATACTACTGACCCCTATGTGCAGAATATGACAGCTATAATACTGACCCTATGTGCAAGAATATGCCATCTATAATACTGACCCCTATATCAAGAATAGGCCCATCCTATAATAACTGACCCCTATGTACAAGAATATGTCCATCTAAATACTGACCCTATTGTACATAGAATATGCCGCTATAATCCTGACCCCTATGTAAACAGAATATTGCCATCTATAATAACTGACCCCTATGTACAAGAATAGCCATCTATATACTGACCCCTATTTACAAGAAGATGCCATCTATCATACTGACCCCTATGTTACAAGAATATGCCATCTATAAATACTGACCCTATGTACAAGAATATGCCATCTATAATACTGACCCCGATGTACAAGATATACCATCTATATATGACCCCTTGTACAAGAATATGCCATCTATAATACTGGACCCACTATGTACATGATTATAGCCATACTATAAACGACCCCTATGTACAAGAATTGGACACCTCTATAATAAGACCCTATGTACAGAATATGACATCTATAATACTGACCCCTATGTAACGAATATAACTACTAATACTGCCCCTATGTACAAGAATATGAACTATACATACTGCCCCTAACAAGAATATAACTATAGAATACTGCCTCCTTGTACAAAAATATACTACTATAATACTGCCCCTATGTACAAAACATAACTACTATAATACTGTCCCCTATGTACAAATATAACTACTATAATACTGTCCCCCTATGTACAAGACTATAACTACTATAATACTGTCCTATACAGAATTCCTACTCTAATACTGTCCCTATGTACAAGAATATAAACTACTATAATACTGTCCCTATGTACAAGAATATACTACATAATCATATATACAATATACACACAGAAGGAACATGAAAAAAAATCAGTATATATCATATACAGCTACAGAAAACACATAGAGATCCTCAACTACTACAACATCAAGTGACAATCAGGTGACGTGTCCTCGGATTGTACTCGTTCCTTATCTTCTCCATTATTTCCTCCACTCCTTTCTCAGTCCTCCAGTACACAGCTTTCCTCCTCAGAGTTTACCAAAACAGATCTTATGTTATGCACTTCCATTGTCCTCAACTGTCCCTTCTTCTGTACCACCAATACTGTGCCCCAAATACTGTAATAGAGCCCCCTGAATTATTATACCACACAAATAGTGCCCCCTAATGTAAACATACTGCAATGGTAAGGATATTTTATTTCTTCTTTCTCCTCCTGCGCCCCCATCTACCCCAGACACTAGAATGAGTGGCCCCAGCCTTGAATGCCCAGCTACAAATGAATGCCAGCATAAGCTGTGCCCCAGCACCAGGCACGAGAGCCCAGGCACCCAGAAGATGAAGGACCAGCATATCCGAACAGATGGTGGCCCACACCAGAAGAATGATCCCCACCCCAAGCTAGAATGAATGGCCCCACCTACCCCAGAAACAAGAATAATGGCACCACCTACCCCAGACATAGAATAATATGCCCCGCCTACCCCAGACATTAGGAATAATGGTGGCCAGCCGCCACAATATATTAAGAATGCCCCCTCCCTGCCGAGACAAGAATTAATATCCCTGCCTGCCCCAGATATACAATAAGCCCCCCCATATAATAATGCTCCCTGCCACGCCCCAGACATAATTTCCCCCCTGCCGCCCCAGATATAAATCCCTCCCACATAATATGCCCCTCCACCCTCCAAACACATAAATATGCCCCCCATCCCATATTATCCCCCGTGCCACCCCAGTTATACTAATGCCCCCAACCCTTACACTTAAATAATGCCCGCTGCCGCCATGAGCATGACCATGCCCGTCAAGATATAATGCCCCCTGCCGCCCATCATAATGCCTCGACATGATTATTAATGCCCCCTGCCAGCCCTTGTATAGATAAATGCCCACATCAATAGCGCCCTCCCGTCCCCAGGAACATATTAATAATGCCCCTGCCAGCCCCAGATATACGCAATAATTCCCCCCCCCTGCCGCTATACATGTAATCATGTCCCCCTTTCTATAAATTTAAAAAAAATAAACAAAACAAATTGTACTCACCCACCTCTGTGCGCAGGTTCGTTCTGTCCCTCGTGGCTTGGTGTAAGAGCCGCGGGATAGTGACGCACTGCTCTGCGCCTCTTACACACAGCCGTGGAGCTGCAGGAGGCCAGGAAGTGCGATCTCGTAAGTCTCCACGCTACAAACACAGGTTCGCGCCAATGACGTCAGTTGCGTGACCTGGTACTGAATGTATACACCGACGCAGAGCAGCGTGCTGCGCTGCGTCTGTGTACTCAACCAATAGTTAATTAAATCAAAAATTGTAGGGAGGGAGTGACGGGCGGGACCGGATCAGACTCTGGACAGCGCACCAAGAACCCCGGCCCAGGATCGACCGGGGGTCAAAGGCGTCGCCCTGTTAGTCATAACTAACTGTCAGGGACCTCACCTGCAATTAAATAGTAAGATTCAGTACAATGTAGCAAGGTTTCCTCAGGCATGCCCCTTGAAAGGTGTGTCCTGAGCCATTGACGTAAAAAGCACCAGGTGTGTAGACTGTTTCATATTTCCACTTCTATTTTTAATAGAGTAGAAAAGAATCCTGTTTTGTATTAAGCCCTTTTGGGAGTGGGTATCCAGGTTTTAAACTCAAAAAAGCTTCTCTGATAAAAGTGACCTTTTTCCAGTCCCCGCTCGTTCAATGGGCTTATAAAACCATCATACCACTACATTGCTCCAGCATGAACTATTTATAATGTTTAGATAACCGGATAAATTTGACGGGTGCCTAGTAATGGATTTGCACTGTGAGGTGGTCACTGTTCAATCTTTTCAGTGTTTACCGCACGGTGACATCCCACATATTGCAAGGAAACAGTTAGATGCATTGATAATATACTGCATAGAAAAGAAAACCAATTATTAAGTACCGTATGAAACTCGTGTTGGGATGATGGGTGATTGTCACTGTGGCGCACACTGGTAGTCAAAATTGATTCGGAGAGTACTCTCCAAATCAATTTTGACAACAGTGTGCGTCATAGTGACGATCACCCCTGCATCTGATCCAAGACAGGTGTGGCTACTGCGTCTGTATGATCCCGTCACAGGCAGCACTGAGTGGTACTCATTCAAGCCTTCCCCTAGTGTTGTGCCTGGAACTGTCACAACTATCTGGTGGCCCAGCGGGCTGGCCATACGACGGGGGCCGGCTGGCCGCTACGACAGGGGCAGGCTGGGCAGAAAGCAATGGCTGTATACTATAGGGGGCTGGCTATATACTACTGGGGGCTTGCTGGCTATATCTGAGGGGGTCTGTGAATAAATGCCTTTCCCACCTCAGCTTATACTACTCGAGTAAATAGTTTTCCAGTTTTGGTGAAAAATTAGGGTTCTCGGCTTATACTCGGTCGTCGTATACTCTAGTATTACAGCTGTTTTATGCGTACCATATTGCACAGGGAGGAAACATTTTTTACTCAAATGTTGCATAAAATTGCAGGGGTACCTACCCGCAACTCCCTTTGGTTTGTAGCCATGAACCCTAGTTTGGTGTCGTGACATATTAGGAAAAAGAATATCACCCAATGTTTCTGCTTTGTAGATACAAACGCAAACACCACTCTAAGATACTTTTTAGGGTGGTTCATGGTTTAGAATTGGCAGATGTTTCTTTACTAAGTTTCAGTTATGGCATAAAATGGGCAATTATATTGAGAGCTAAATGTTAGTCTGGGTCTCTCTGTGTTAACTATATGATCAGATCACTCTTCTTCTTCTGAATTTTTGTATACTATCTTGAACTCAGTCTCTGAATATGGTATGAATTCTTGTTATAACTGCTGTCCTAATGTGCATGACCTTTTAGCCCGAATAAAATTCAATAGGGAGATTTTTTGATAGTTGGCGCATGACAGCTGGAAGCATTTGGCGACGGTTGTGCTCTCGTCAATAAAATATCTAAAAAGTTGTCATTGATGTTAATAGATAAAGTGACCGTCTGTCTCCTAATCCGAATTCCAGACCAGGAGACAGTTGTCTATGCATCTCCATACTAGAAATGTCCCGAGTAAATGGGTTTTGGTGGAGTATATAGGTATGTTTTCCCATAGGGCCATTTAAAGTTTTGCTAGGAGGGAGAGAAAGAGCTCCCATGAGTCAACCCAACTTTGGATGTAATTAAACAAAAATGTATTGGATAACAAAAAAGTAAGAACCATAGTAATTTATTCTTGTAGTGCACAAACATAGTTACTGATTTTTGAAGGAAGTATCTTAGTGCGATTGGCTAAGTTATGGGGGATGGAATGTATAATGCGGTTACATGCAAGTAAGCCCCCCCGATGTGGTGGCCAATCTAAGTTGTAATAGCTTACATTTCCAGCGTGTCTATGGCACAATACACACACGCCCCATTATCCCATTGTGTTTGACAAAGCCCGGGGAGCGGGGGGGGCGTCCAAACTTTCATTATAAATTCTGAATTGCATGGAAAAACAAGTGGTACAGAGCTATTTTTCTGGTTTTAGTCAAAGTTGTTGGATTCCTAGACTGTTGCACACCCATTCACAGAGGCGCAGACCATTTTTCTACAACAACCAAGTGTACATAGCATTCAATACAGCTTTAGAGTCTTGTTAAAATCCAGTTAACGAAGACTAGGGGCTGTACTTAATATATCCAGCCCGATACCTAGTCTTTCATTGAGAAAACCCCTCACTGGACACAATGGGTCTTAGTGGGGGAGGAATATAAACGTTATGTGATTTGGGTAGGGCATAAAAGGAGGGGTATAACGATCAGTAGGTATCAAACTGTTTTTTTAATCTAATTGCCCAAATAACCCCATCATTCAAAGTAATTAAGATCATTTGCAATGTCATAGTGGGATCCGTGGAAAGTCTCTGATATACCTTGTATTGTTGAGAATATTCCCCACTCCTCTTGGTAGAGTCCTTTCTCATAATGATGTCGGACCTCCCTGTCTGAAGGCGTATACATATATTCGGGTTGGCTTTTTAATTAAAGGAATACTCTCTGTTCAAATTGAGTTAGTTGTTTTTCTTTGTTTGCATTTCTTTATCATTTAATAGCTTAGTTCCAATTCCAACACTTTCCTGGAACATCTCCATTTCACTGGTTCTTGCATTTATAGGATAGAAGAAGAATTTTTAATAGTAACCATGTGCGAGTGTTCAGTAAGATGCAGATTGATGTTCTTCTGTGTCTAGATCTAACATGTTCAAAGAGTGACATGTGGAATGTGGTTTTGGGGTTATACTTCTCTTGACCTTTATTATTGATCATAGAGTATAGAACGAGCATCAAGTGATTCCCGTGTCCGTTACTTTAGAAAAATGTTTTAAAAAAGGATTAGTCTCACCAGTAATCATTTTCCATAGTCCACCATGTGGCCCCTTGGAGGTTGCTTCCCCTTCCTCTTAGGGACAGGAATTAGAGTATTAAAGGCCCACCCTCACCTCCCACCAGTGTTAATCAAATAACTACACCGGTATAGGATCCAACTCAAATTTATTCGTACGTTAATTTCACATCTAGATAAAACATAAACTTCTATACAAGTGGAGGGAAAAAAATAGGGCCGTCATGGTGGACTTATGGAAACTAAATTACCGGTGAGACTAATTCCTTTTTTCCATATCGTCCCCCATGTAGGCCCCCTGGAGACATACCCAAATTATCCCAGTCAGGGAAGGCCCACAGCCTGAAGTACTTTCGGCCAAAGGCCAGATTTCTGGAAGTTAGAACATTAAGTCTATGTGCTTAACAAGGTTGTATTGAGCTCCATGTGCAGCTTTAACAAAATCTCTTCAATAGAGGCCTCCCCTTCGCTTCCGCCCAGATGTAGACATAGCCCTTGTAGAATGGGCTTTTGACGAAAGCGATAGGGGAACACCTTGACCTTGTAGATTCTTCATGGCTTCAGTAATCCATCGTCCAATTGTGGTTTTGAAGCCTTCTTGCCTTTATGTTTTCCTGCAAATTGAATGAACAGATTTAAATAATCTTTCTCCAAGGACCAGAAGCTTCAAATAATTAAGCACGGTACGTCTTACATCCACCAGAAAATCCATTTCTCCTCCATAGGACTTCTTGATGCTGGCTAAATGTTTGGTAAGACAATCTCTTGGTTCCTATGGAAATTAGAGACAACCTTAGGCAGAAATTCTGTCAAGCTCAGCGTAATCCTATCCTCAGATATAGACAATGGGTTCAACAGATAGACAGGCTTGCAACCTCTTAACCTTCTAGCCGATGTGATGGCTATAAGAAGGCAGCTTTTAAAGTCAAAGACGCATGTTGTAGAGTCATTTATCAAAGGGCTCTCAGTTAGGGCGTCTAAGACTAAAGATAGATCCCCCATGAGGGGATGACTCTAACAGTAGGACGTAGACTGTGTACAGCCTGGAAAAATCTTTTAACCCACCTGTTTCTGCAGTGCGGTTTCAAAGAATGCACTCAGGGCCGAGACCTGGACTTTCAAGTGCTAGGTCAAGCCCCTTTTCAAACCCTTCCTGTAAAATCAAGGATTTGACATACTTAGGAGAATCCTGATTAGGCATATCCTTAACCAGGAACAAAACTTTTTCCAATTTTAAGATATAGGGATGATTTCCTGGTTTCCTACTATTTTTTAAGGTCTAATTACCTTAATATAGTCCCTTCTTTTCAAAGAAGGCGCTTTCAGGATCCGGCTGTCCAATTTTAGAAACCCTGGGTTCTTGAGCAGGACTGGTCCCTGATGTAAAGGTCTGGCCTCTCGGGAGAATGAATGGAAGGTCCACTGCTAACTTCTGAAGAATTGGGAACCAACTCTTCTTCGGCCAGAAGGGTGCGACCAGGATAACTGGCTGGACTGATCAACAGGCTTCTGCACACTTGCTTACCAACGATTGGGGAAAGGCATATCCAGATCTTGTTCGCAACCTGTGAGATGCATCCAGCCCCCAAGGGGCCCTCTTGATTTAGTGAGTAGAACTCTTTCTAACCTTGCAGTTCTTTCTTGAGGCAAACAGATCGATGGCTGGTAACCCCCATCTTGAATGATCTCCTGAAAGACCTCCTCGTTTCAACTCCACTTGGTGTGGAAGTATCTGTGATCTGCTGAGATACTCGCCACTACATTTTCTGGAGCCCGATTCGGAGACTCCCCGCCCATGAGAATATTTCCTGGATATCTTTAGCATGTTCTCTGGTATCTGGTTCCCCGCCCTGCCTTTGTTAGGTTCCTGTGGACTCTGTCCACCAATCTAATGACTTTTTACAACTTTTGGCAGGAACTACCACTGACCAGGTGCAAATGGTGATGGGTTTTCGGTCCCCACTTTGAACGGACTCCAGGATTGTAGAAGGTCCTTGAGTGGTTTTTGGCACCAGGCCACACTATGGATACTGTATGTCATGTCCCCAGCCGACTCATTCGCTGTCCGAACTGACACTGACTTCCTCTTCTGGAAATTCTGATCTTCCCAAGAAGCTTGTCCACTTTCTCCTGTGTAAAGATAGGAGGTTTGTGTTAACAGAGTTCAGGGATACCCCTAATTCTTTACCGAAGTCTCCGATCAGAGGAAGTCTTCTAGGTAAGGTACCAGAAGATCTCCTCTGTTCAGATATTCACTATCTCCGCCATGACCTTGGTGAAGATCCGGGAGCTGAAGAGAGACCAAAGGGTAATGCGGTAAATGAAAATAACCCTCCCCTGAGGGACACAACACGCAAACCGTAGTATCTGACTCCGGATGAATGGGTACATGGAGTATGCATCCTTGAGGTCCAGGTGCATAAAACGCTTGTGAGATTTTAAAGGGGTGGCAGACTTACGACTCCAGATTAAATCACAAACCTGAAATTTTTGAACAAATGGGTAGCTACACAAATTCAAAAGAAAGGTTCCATTTGGTTTTTTTTATCAGATAAAGGGAGAATAATGACCCATGGACTGATCACGTTCAGCTTCACAGACCGGAAACTTCTTCCAAAGAAGACCTGTTAATTTGTCTGAGCAGTGCCTGGATAGAACAATCGTGAGGGGTGGTGACCACAAACTCTAAAAATAGCCGTCCTTGATTATTGAGGCACCCACCATGTTTGAAGTTTATGTTCTACGATTGGGTAAAATTTTTCAATCTCCCCCCCCCCACTCTGGGCGTCATTGCCGTTTTCTTATTTGTGGAACTGAAGAGGAACTGTTTGCTTTTCCTCCTCTGGATGTACTCCCAAATCCTTGTCTCCATGCTTGTCTGCCCTTAAATCTCTGCTGATGCTCTGGTTGAGGAAGCACGAAAAAACTGTGTGGTTCCTTGCTTCCGGAAACCCTTTCTTACTGTCAGCTGCTGCTTTATCCAGGATATAATCCAGCTCGCGCCACAACAAAACTCCCCAGAAAAAGGAAGGCTACACAACTTATAACGCACACTCCTGACCACTGCTTAAGCCGCCAAGTGGTTGCATTTGACAATGCGGCTTCCCTTGCGGAAAAACGAATAGTCTCTGCCGATGTGTCCTTGCCGATGTGTCTCTAAAAGGCTGCTGCTGACTCAGTAGCGGGATGGAATAGAAAGATCTCTTCCTAGCGTACCTTCTCTAAGGTGATCTTCAAGCTGTCTTAACAAAGAAAGAGTGCGAGAAACGGAGTGTGTGCAACATTAGTTTTAAGAGTCGCCATAGAGGCCTCCTGCTTTCTAAAGCAGCAGTCTGACTTCCATCCATAGCACCTTGTAACGGGGTAGAATCCTCCAAAGGTTAAATCATTTTTTTAACAACTTTGGAAATGGGATCATCAAACTCTGGGCACATTATCACATTTTTTCTCCTCAGGTCAAATAATAAACGGTTCCTAATCCTTTGGGGATTGTTAACTTATTTCTGGTCTTTCCACTCATCTAAACAAGATCTTTCAGATTTTCATGATTGGAAAAACTCTCACTATTCTTCCTTTCTCAAACCTTCCAAACAATTCGGTCACACTACTTCCTGACCTTCTTCTTACTGTGTCCTCATATTAAGAGGCGTCTCTTATCTAAGACCCATCCTTCGTCTTTGGAAAAACAAGATGTTAGGTCATAGGTACGGATTGTTGCATGATATCAGACTCCTCATATCCTTCATATGAACATGAAGGTTTGCCTCATCGTTCAGATCTAACACATACGGATATTGCCTCTGACTTTCTAAGCGTGGACTTCTAGAAGCTTTATCCCTTACCATCACAAACCCTGTAATTCATCCCTAATTGGAAGATTTCTCATTCTATTAATTCTTGTCCAAACAATCCTTGCATATGCCTTTTTCATATGACACAACTCAACGCTTGTAATTACCATCTGGCAGCGTTTAGACCTGTGCCTTTTTTTGGTGTCCTCCTTATCCATTCCTAAAGGAAACCTACCACTTCTGAAGGTAGGTGTGAGAAGAAATGGTAACACCGGGCACCACTCAGGTTGAGCTGGTGCGAACTTACTTAGGGAGCGAGTGGTTTTAAACCGTATAAAAAAATAATCGCGGTTTAAACACATTTTGATTTACGTCAGCGAGGCTCGCAACGCCGAAGCTGCCTCTGGGCTGTACATCAAAATGTTGTTTAAAAACCGCGATATAGCGTTTTAAACACACTCTCTAAGGTAGCTCCCGGCCACCAGCTCACCCTGACTGGTGCCCGGTGTTTACATCTCACACCTACCTTCATAAGTGGTAGGTTTCCTTTAACTTTCTCCTTTACAAACATGTCCTTCTCCTACTTAAAAAAACACAAAACACAGGAGTGACGCGTAATTAAAAAGCACGACTCCCTACACCAGCATATAGTTTCCAGTAACATTGGCGTTCAGTCCGATGTCCTACTCACAGACCCAGGATATGGACGATTTTCAAGCTCCTCGTGCCATCTTGTTGCCCATAGACCTCAGCAGACAGCGACTACACCGCGGGCTTATAAATGCTGCCAGGTCCGACTGTATCTTCCGCGGCCCGTCCCTAGCCCGTGACGCTGAGGCCTCCTGACGGCAGTTCGGGCAAAACCGGAAGTGACATCGCGCACTGAGGGACGCTATGTGCCGACTGCCGCGGACTTGCGAACGAGCTGTAGAGCCGCCGACACTGCCCCGATGGTAACCGGAGCCTGAGGCCCCCGAGTAGGCTCCCTAAAGAGGCCGAACGAGGAAGCCCCGGGGGAACGGCACTCACGAGGTGTATGAGATTCCACCCCCCCCCACCCTGGAGCAGAGAGAGGTTTACTCTCAATCCTATCCCTGTAGGACGGAAAAACACTGGTGGGGTTGAGGGTGGGGCCTTTAAATACTCTCAATTTTCCTGTCCCTACCGAGGAAAGGGGAAGCAACCTCCAGGGGGCCGTCCATGGGGGACAATATGGAAAAATCTTATAAATTTACATACTTATCATTTGATACAAATTCATGTTGATTGTGGAGAAAACTTAGTCCCTTTTCAATACACGATAATCTATCTGCCCCCATAAGAACTACTATACTAGTGCCCCGATGTACAAGATAGATTTTGTAATGGCATTTAGAAACATGATGAGGTTAATTCTACATCAGATGTGCAGGCGGTCACACAACATGAGGTAACAGCAGCAGAACCACTCCAACTACTGTCTGTACAGGATGCGGAGGTGAAGGCACTGAGGAGGAGAGGGGTAAAGTGGCAGAGGTAAGAATGTGAGTCTTGTGTGGGATTCCTTATGATTCCTAACCTCATTAGTAAGTTTATCAACAAACCTATGGAACTTTGAAATACAGCTGAAAATAGGGCCTTAGTGTTTACCTAGGTCGCATCCTAGAAGGTAAACCTATTAAGCTCTAACCATGAAGTGACCATACTGGTTTACCCATAAGCTAGGGAAAGGCGCCTGGATCAGTAACAGTCCGTGACCCTCGCTGGCCCAGTAAATTATTATACTCTGTCTTTATCAACCGTCTTCTCACAGTAGGAAGCAAGAACTGTAGTAAAACCTGGGACCCCATGGATGGAGGGTGGCTATGGCAAAAAGGTGACAATCAATTTCCTGCCAATGGCCCTTTACCTATTATGGTTTCAGTGCACATCCACAGGGTGGAGACACAGTCTAAGACTCTGTATGCCCGTGGTGGATAATGTTATTGAGTATCACTTCGATTCACTTTTGCTACTGTCGTCAATTACACAATATGTTTATATATAACTAGTACAAATGTAGGGAGAGTGTGAACCCTCATATATACACTTCCGAAGCCGCTCTCCCCCTTCCAAGTTTGCATATAGATTGGCTAAGTACAGCTAGCCAAAGTTAAGTAGTCTGAAACATGTCCTTTATGTGTGTGAACCTCTTTCTGGGTCATCTGAATCACTATCCTGTAACTAAAGCACCTGTAAAGACACAGCCAGGGCTCGAGGAATTGTTAGTCCCCTTATCTAGAGACTAAAGTAATATCCCTATTGGGGGGCAGTAATATAGTTTATGAAATCTCTAGGGATTCAAGGGCTTTTCGCCTACTGAGGCTGTTTTTAGATTGCCCGCCCCATGGATGAACATATACTTCCTAAGGTTGCCAGAGTGTTCAGAGACTTGGTGAGTGTCCAAAAACCGGCAGAACATTTTTCTAGGTGCATAACCAAGTCATCTGTTTCAGTTCCAGAATCCTAAGTATCTAGAGCAGATGACCTGCACCCGGTGATGAATGGTCTGATGTGACACTGAGAGTCCGTTGAAGGGTCATCCATATACTGTGACATATCACGTATAAAACTACAAGGAGACCACGCAGCTGAAGAGAATGGTGCTGGACCCAGAGACTGTTGAGATGAATCTGTGTAGCCTCATGCTGCATGGACATTATCACTCCTACACTCCTCTCATGTGTCGCCGGCATACCATGTCTAATATACTCAGGGGTTGGTAGGGTGACATGTATAACATTTAGGATATACACCAATAGGAAAGTAGATATTCTACCCTTTACAATGGATTTACTGAAAAAAATTGTGTTGTGATATTATGTTCCGGATGCTCAGGAGGGAAGCAGGTGAAGGGTTCGATAAGTCCTTGGATGTTGTGACTATACATGTCAATGTTTTTACCACACCTGAGCAGTACCTGAAATTATTCACAAAAAGGGAGGAATTGTGAGGGAACAGATCCATTTTTTATATTCTTTTTCTCTCCTCATGTATCTATACAAAGAGCTTTGGCTCTATTGATAGAAAAGATCCCTGTGAATCGCACACCCCCCCGAGTAACACAGATCATTTACACGGATAGCTTCCTCTGAGGGCTATTGGAATGTGGGCATGGTCAATAGTTCCTTGCTCAAGAACCTATAAAAACGTCTGCCACATAATAAATTGGAATTCTCTCAAACATGTGGAGGTCTGAGTGATTCACCGAGTCAGCCTTTTCCTATACAATGATTTGGAACCACACATCACTCGGATATTGGGATATTTCCCTGCAACCCCGACCTCCATACTGATAAGTCTCAATTTTACTCTTCCATTTAAAAAATGGGTACTCATCCACAGGAAATATATATATATATTCCACGGTATATGGCAGTGGGGCGAACCTATGGCACTGGTGCCAGAGGTGGCACTCGGAGCCTCTCTGTGGGCACCCAGGCATTACCAGAGAGGATCCAGGTATCTTCCTAAGTCCCAGACACCCGACTTGCTGTGCACAGAGCTATTTTAAAGTTGACAGTGCTATCTGGGACTATTTTCGCTTTATTGGTGTCCTCAGGTGCTGATATGAATGAAGTTGTGACAGAGCAGGGAGTATAAATTCTCTGTGGCACTTTGCGATATTAAAGGGAAAACCTACCATGCCCGCATGATGAAATCATGCGGAGCAGACCACCAGTAGGCTACTTAATGCTGATGCCAGCACATAGTTTTGTTAGGCTTGGCAAACTTTACTACTAAAAAAAACCATTTTCTACAATTAATAGCCCTCCGGTGCTACCTCTGCGCCATCTTCGGGCTGGCGGTGGCTTCCATGTTTAATTATTCCTCCTCAGGTGCCAAGAGCCGTGACGTCACCAAGCTCTCGGCACCTATCGCCGGCCGGCTGCAAGACTTATTGTCTGCGCATGCGCGTATAGGGTGCGAGAGCTTGGTGACGTCACGGCTCTCGGCACCTGAAGGAGGAATAATTAAACATCGGAAGCCACCGCCAGCCCGAAGATGGCGCAGAGTAGCACCAGGGGAGGGCTCATTTAAATGTAAGAAAATAGTAGCTAGTTTTGCCAAGCCTAACAAAACTATGGTGCCGGCATCAGCATTAAGTAGCCTACCGTGTGGTCTGCCGCATGATTCATCCTTCGGGCTAGTGGTAGGTTTCCTTAGTGGGTTTTGGTTGTAGTATGGGCACTCGGTCTCTAAAAGGTTCCATCACTGGTATATGGGATAGGTGGCTTGAGTCACCATTTACCGCTGCCCCTGCGATTCCCACGTAAATATTCTGCAAATGGTTTAAGTTTGCACATGCTGCTGCAGTGGGCCCTCAGGGTATTGATGCTGTGCAGGCGCATTAATCATTGCCTTTTACTTTGTGTTGGCCAGTTTTGCAGTTCCCTTTTTATCTCAATCTCCTACCCATCATTTATATACACATCACTGAGGTGAACCACAATGCATGCCCTCTGTACCCTTGTGAGGTCCTGTGGCGGGAGCGGACTGGGAATTTAAAGGGCTCCAGAACAAACTGAAGAAGTGTGCCCATTCTGTGAGCATGTCAAACAAGTAGGTGTGACCATGTAATGTAAGTGGAGTTACTAAACTCCACACAAACTGTTTAGAGATGGTCTAATCGACATGTACAGTGCAGAGAAGACTCATACTTCCTCCCCTTTTAAAGGACACAGCTTAACCGCGCTCGAGTGGGCTCCGCTCGCGTTGTAGTATGCCAACTCTCCAGTTCAACATCGGCTCACGCGTCCCAAACGCAGACCGCGCATTTACATGCCTTCCAGCGTCTTACCCCACGATTGCCCCCCCCCCGCGCCGTTTTCGGGGCGCGGATCGCTGCTATGCACCTCTGGGGTCCAATCAGGACCCCAGAGAAGCCTGAAGGCAGTCATTTAAAGATGCGTCTGTGACGTCATCATTAAAGCAAAGGGTCAGCCTATGATCTGCATAGGCTGACACTGCTAATTACCCCTGCAATACATCAGTATTGCAGATATTATCATGAACCAACAATCAGATGATTGCTTGTTCATGTCGCCATGGTGGATCAAGTAAAAAAATGTAAAAGAAAAATGTTTTGTCAATAAAAATTACATTTATAATCACTAAAAAATCCCCATAAGCCCAAAACATATAAACGATACATAACGCTCAAAAAAACTAAATCCTAACAAACAAACCCACATATATAGTATCTCCGCGTCCGTAACAATCCGTAGAATACAGTCTAAATAACTATTGAACCCATATGAAAAAACGCTGTCAAAAAAACCTTAAAAACCTGCCAAAATTATTTTTTACCTATTATATCCCCAAAAAATGCAATAAAAAGTGATCAACAAAACATATGTACTCCAGAATGATACGTTGCCAAAGTACAACATTGTCCCACAAAAAACAAGCCTCAACACAGCTCTTAGCCAAAATTGTAAATGTTATGCCTCTTGGAAGACTGCGATGCAAAAATGATAGATTTTTCCCCACATTGGGTTTTATTTGGCAAATTTAGTAAAACTAAGAAAAAATATTCATGTCTGGTATCCCCGTAATCGTATCGACCCATAGAATAAAGATACATGGATTATTGGGCTATACGTGACAGAAAAAAAAAAAAAAAAGTAAAAAATCCAGTACAGAATTGATGCTTTTCTACTCATTCCCTCAAAAAAAGTTCCCAAAATTTTAACAAACAGGTGATACCAACCCCAAATGCTAACACTGGAACAGCATCTCATCCCGCAAAAAGAATGCCATCACATGGCCCCCATAACGGAAAAGCGAAAATTTTATAGCTTCAAAAGGGGCCAATGAGGAAACTAAAATCCTGGCAACTGCAGGGCGCTCCTTCCCTTCTGCGCCTCGCCGTGCCGCCATAAAACAAGTCACGGCCACATGTGGGGGTGTCTCTGCACTCAGGAAATTGTAGAACAAATTGTATGTAGCATTATTGCTGTACATAGGAGGCAGTATCAATATATTCTTTGTCTGAATGGTACATGTATGGCAGAGGGAAAGGTATTTTAAGGCTGATCGGGTCGGTTTTGCATATCATTTACTGATCACAGGTTCACATTCTTGCACTTAATTCAGTTACTAGAAAAGATGTTCTTGTTTTGCATTAAACATTTACATAAACAACCATTACTATAATACTGCCCCCTATGTACAGATTATACACACTATAATACTGACCCCTATGTACAGAATATGACACTATAATACTGACCCTCGATGTCAAGAATATGACATCTATAATACTGACCCCTATGTCAAGAATATGCCATCTATAATAACTGATCCCCTATGTACAAGACTAGTACCATTAATACTACCCCCTATGGACATGATATAATGCCCTATAATCCTATTACACACCTACTGCTAATACGTCCTAGAATATTGATACTATAATATACTGCCCCTATGTACAAGAATACATCACTACTATATACTGACCCCTATGTACAAGAAGATGCCATCTATCATACTGACCCCTATGTTACAAGAATATGCCATCTATAAATACTGACCCTATGTACAAGAATATGCCATCTATAATACTGACCCCGATGTACAAGATATACCATCTATATATGACCCCTATGTACAAGAATATGCCATCTATAATACTGACCCCTATGTACAAGAATATGCCATCTATAATACTGACCCCTATGTACAAGAATATGCCATCTATAATACTGACCCCTATGTACAAGAATATGACATCTATAATACTGACCCCTATGTACAAGAATATAACTACCATAATACTGCCCCCTATGTACAAAAATATACCTACTATAATACTGCCCCCTATGTACAATAACATAACTACTATAATACTGTCCCCTATGTACAAGAATATAACTACTATAATACTGTCCCCTATGTACAAGAATATAACTACTATAATACTGTCCCCTATGTACAAGAATATAACTACCATAATACTATATATACACATATACACACAGAAGGGAACATGAAAAAAATCAGTATTTATCATATACAGCTACAGAAAACACATGAGAGATCCTCACCTATTACATCAAGTGACATCAGGTGACGTGTCCTCGGATTGTACTCGTTCCTTATCTTCTCCATTATTTCCTCCATCTCCTTGTCTCTTCCTCCATGTACACAGCTTTCCTCCAGAGTTTACCAAACAGACGTCTTATGTTCTGCACTTTTCCTTGTCCCAACTGTCCCTTCTCTGTACCACCAATATCTGTGCCCCAAATATCGGTAATAGAGCCCCCTGAATTATTAGTACCACAACAAATGTGCCCCATAATGTAACATACTGCAATGGTAAGGATATTTTATTTCTTCTTCTCGTACTGCCCCAGCTAACCCCAGACACAGAATGAAGGCCCCAGCCTACCCCACCGCCACAGAATGAATGGCCCCAGCCTACCCCAAACCAGAATGAATTGCCCCAGCCTACCACACAGATGAATGGCCCCAGCCTACCTCCCAGTCCACAGAATGAATGGCCCAGCCTACCCCAGACACAGAATGAATGGCCCCAGCCTACCCCATACACAGAATGAATGGCCCCAGTCCTACCCCCAGACACAATGAATGGCCCCAGCCTACCCCAGACACAGATATGAATGGGCCCCAGTCGACCCCAGACACACGATGAATGGCCCCAGCCTACCCAGACACAGAATGATGGCCCAGCCTACCCCACACACAATGAATGGCCCCGCCTACCTCCCAGACACAGATGAATGGCCCCAGCCTACCCCTGACAAGAATGAATGGCCCGCCTACCCCAGACATAAGAATAATATGCCCAGCCTACCACAAGAAAATGTGCCACCCGCCACGATATATAATGAATGCCCCCTCCTGTCCAGACATAGAATTAATTCCCTCCTGCCGCCAGATATACAATCCCCCACCATATAATTAATGCTCCCGGCCACGCCCCAGACATAATTCCCCCTGCCAGCCCAGATATACATAATGCCCCCCACCCTGCCCCAGACACATAAATAATGCCCCCCTGCCATATAATACCCCCTGCCAGCCCCAGATATACAATAATGCCCCCCACCCTGCCTTAGACACATAAATAATGCCCCTGCCAGCCCCAGATACAGAATAATGCCCCCGTCATAGAATTAATGCCCCCTGCCAGCCCCAGATATACAATAATGCCCTCCGTCATATAATTAATGCCCCCTGCCAGCCCTAGGTATAGAATAATGCCCCCACCATATAATTAATGCTCCCTGCCCGTCCCAGACATATATTAATGCCCCTGCCAGCCCTAGATATACAATAATGCCCCCCCCTGCCCTAGACATGTAATCAATGTCCCCCTTTCTATAATTTAAAAAAAATAAAAAATTGTACTCACCTCTTGGCGCAGGTTTCTTACTGTCCTCGGTGGCTTTGGTGTAAGAGCGCGGGATAGTGACGTCACTGCTCCTGCGCCTCTTACACCAAGCCGTGGAGCTGCAGGGAGGGCCAGAATGCTGACGTCTCGTAAGTCTCCTCCACGCTACACAGGTCGCGCGCAATGACGTCAGTTTGCGTGCCTGTGGTAGCTGAATGTATACACAGACGCAAAGCACGGTGCTGCGCTGCGTCTGTGTACCAACCAATAGTTCATTAAATCAAAAATTGTAGGGAGGGAGTGTGGGCGGCCCGGATCAGTCTCTGACCGGCCCAGACCGGCCCAGACCGACCGGGTACAATGGGCCGTCCGCCCTGTTAGTCATACCTAACCTGCAGGGACTCACCTGCAATTTATGTAGAGATTCAGTACAATGTAGCGAGTTTCCGGCATGCCCCTTGAAAGGTGTGTCCTGAGCCATCTACGTAAAAAGCACCAGGTGTTAGACTGCTTTCATATTCCACTCTATTTTTAATAGAGTAGAAAAGACCTGTTTGTTATTAAGCCCTTTTGGGAGTGGGTATCCAGGTTTAAAATCCAAAAAGCTTCTCTGGATAAAAGTGCCTTTTTCAGTCCCCGCTCCCGTTCAATGGCTAATAACCATCATACCACTCATTGCTCCAGCATGAAACATCTTTAAAATGTTTGTTAATATACCGGATAATTGACGGGTGCTAGTAATGGATTTGCACCTGTGAGGTGTTCACTGATTCAATCTTTCAGTGTTTACGCACGGTGCATCCCACATATTGCAAGGAAACAGTTAGAGCATTGAATTAAATATACTGCATAGAAAACCATTATTAAGTACCCGTATAAACTCGTGGGATGATGGGTGATTGTCACTGTGGCGCACACTGGTAGTCAAAATTGATTCGAGTAAGTACCTCCAAATCAATTTTGACTAACAGTGTGCGTCATATGACGATCACCCCATGCATCTGATCCAGACAGGTTTGGCTACTGCGCTCTGATGATCCCGTCAACGGCAGCACGTGATTGGTACTCATTTCAAGCCTTCCACTAGTGTTGTGCCTGGAACTTGCACAACTATCTGGTGGGCCAGCCGGGCTGGCCCATATCGACGGGGGCAGGCTGGGCACACAGGCAGGCTGGCTTTATACTATAGGGGGCTGGCTATATACTACTGGGGGCTTGCTGGCTATATACTGAGGGGGTCTGTGAAAATGACCTTTCCACCCTCAGCTTATACTCGAGTAAATAGTTTTCCATTTTTGGTGGAAAATTAGGGGTCTACGGCTTATGCTCGGGTCGCTTATACTCGAGTAATACAGCTGTTTTGCGTTAAACCATATTGCTACAAAGGGAGGAAACATTTTTTACTCAAATGTTTGCATAAAATTGCAGGAGGTACCTCCCGCAACTCCCTTTGGTTTAGTAGCCATGAACCTCTAGTTTGGTGTCAGTGACATATTAGGAAAAAGAATATCACCCATGTTCTTGCTTTGTAGATACAAACGCAAACACCACTCTAAGATACTTTTTAGGGTGGTTCATGGTTTAGAATTGGCAGATTTTTTTCTTTAAGTTTCAGTTATGGCATAAAATTGGGCCACTATATTGAGAGCTAAATGTTAGTCGGTCTCCTTGTGTTAACTATATTGATCACTCTTCTTCTTGAATTTTTTGTATACTATCTTGAACTCAGTCTCTGAATAATGGTATGGAATTCTTGTTATAACTGCTGTCCTGATGTGCATGACCTTTTAGCCAATAAAATTCATAGGGAGATTTTTTGATAGTTGAGCATGACAGCTGGAAGCATTGGCGGGTTGGCTCCGTCAATAAAATATCTAAAAAAGTTGTCATTGATGTTAAATAGATAAAGTGACCGTCTTCTCCTGATCCCGAATTCCAGACCAGAGACAGTTGTCTATGCATCTTCCATACGAAAAATGTCCCGAGTAATGGGTTTTGTGGAGTATAGGTATTGTTTTCCCATAGGGCCATGTAAAGGTTTGCTAGGAGGGAGAGAAAGAGCTCCCATGAGCAACCCAACTTTGGATTTAATTAAACAAAAATGTAATTGGATAACAAAAAAGTAAGAACCATAGTAATTTATTCTTGTAGTGTGCACAAACATAGTTACTGTATTTTTGAAGGATGTATCTTAGTGCTGCATTGCTAAGTTATGGGGGATGAATGTATAATAATTCGGTTACATGGGCAAGTAAGCCACCCCGATGTGGTGGCCAATCTAAGTTTGTAATCGCGTACTTTCCAGCGTGCTATATGCCACATACACAACGCGTCCCATTATCCCCATTGTGTTTGACAAAGGCCCGGGGGAGCGGGGGGGGCGTCCAAAACTTTCATATAAATTTCGAATTGCATGGAAAAACAATGGTACAGAGCAATTTTTCTGTTTTATCAAAGGTGGTTGGATTCCTAGACTGTTGCACACCCATTCACAAGAGCGCAGCCATTTTTCTACACACCACAGTTGTACATAGCATTTCAATACAGCTTTAGAGTCCTTGTTAAAATCCAGTTAACGAAGACTAGTGGCTGTTTAATAATCAGCCAGATACCTAGTCTTTCATTGAGAAACCCCTCACTGGACACAATGGGTCTTAGTGGGGGAGGATATAAACGTTGTGATTTGGGTAGGGCATAAAAGAGAGGGTATAACAGGATCAGTAGGTACAAACTGTTTTTTTATCTAATATGCCCCAATAACCCCATCATTCAAAAGTAATTAAGATCATTTGTCAATGGTCATAGTGGGATCCGTGGAAAGTCCTGATATACCTCTGTATTGTTGAGAATATTCCCCACTCCTCTTGGTAGAGTCCTTTGGCCATAATGATGGTGCGGACCTCCCTTGTCTGAAGGCGTATACATATATTCGGTTGGCTTGTTTAATTAAGGAATAGCTCTCTGTTCAAATTGAGTTAGTTGTTTCTTTCTTTGTTCCATGATCGAGTAATCATTTAATATAGCTTGTTTCCAATTCCAACACTTTTTTCCTGGAACATCTCCATTTCACTGGTTCTTTGCATTTATAGGATAGAAGAAAATTTTAATAGTAACCATGTGCGAATTTCAGTAAAGATGCAGATTGATGTTCTTCTGTGTCTAACTAACAGTGTCAAAGAGTGACATGTGGAATGTTGGTTTTGGGTTTATACTTCTCTTGACCTTTATTATTGATCAGTAAGTAAATAGAACGATCATCAAGTGATTCTCAGTGTCTGTACTTTAGAAAAATGTTTTTAGAAAAAAAAATTAGTCTCACCAGTAATTCAGTTTCCTAAGTCCACCATGATGGCCCCTTGGAGGTTGCTTCCCCTTCCCTTTTAGGACAGGAATTGAGAGTATTAAAGGCCCACCCTCAATCTCCCACCAGTGTTTATCAAATAACTACACACGGTATAGGATCCAACTCAAATTTATTCCTGTACGTTAATTTCACATACATGGATAAAACATAAACTTCTTATACAAGTGGGAGGGAAAAAAATAGTGCCGTCGGTGGACTTATGAAACTAAATTAACCGTGGAGACTAATTCCTTTTTTCCATATCGTCCCCCATGAGGCCCCCTGGAGACATACCCAAATTATGCCCATGTCGGAAGGCCCACAGCCTGAAGTACTTTCTGGCCGAAGGACAGATTTCTGGAAGTTAGAACATTAAGTCTATTGTTGCTTAACAAGGTAGTATTTGAGCTCCATGGGCAGCTTTAAACAAATCTCTTCAATAGAGGCTCCCCTTCGCTCCCGCCCAGATGTAGACATAGCCCTTGTAGAATGGCTTTGACGAAAGCGATAGGGAACACCTTACCTTGTAGCATTCTTATGGCTTCAGTAATCCATCGTCCAATTGTGGTTTTGAAGCCTTCTTGCCTTTATGTTTTTCTCCTGCAATTGAATGAACCGATTTAAATATTTCTCCAAGGACAGAGCTTCAATAATTAAGCACTGGTACGTCTTACATCCAACCGATGCCATCTCTCCTCCATACTTCTTGATGCTGGCTAAATGTTTGGTAAGACAATCTCTTGGTTCCTATGGAAATTAGAGACAACCTTAGGCAGAATTATTCTGTCAACCTTAGCGTAATCCATCCTCAGATATAGCAAATGGGTTCACAGATAGACAGGGCTTGCATCACTTAACCTTCTAGCCGATGTGATGGCTATAAGGAAGGCAGTCTTTAAAGTCAAGAGACCATGTTGTAAGATCATTTAGTTTCAAAAGGGCCTCAGTTAGGGCGTCAAGACTAAAGATAGATCCCATTGAGGGGATGACTCTAACGTAGGACGTAGACGTGTACAGGCCTGGAAAAATCTTTTAACACCCACTGTGTTCTGCAGTGCGGTTTCAAATGCACTCAGGGCCGAGACCTGGACTTTCAAGGTGCTAGGTCGAAGCCCCTTTTCAAACCCGTCCTGTAAAACAAGGATTTGACATACATTAGGAGAATCCTGATTAGGCATATCCTTAGACCAGGAACAAAACTTTTTCCATATTTAAGATATATGGGATGAGTTTACTGGTTTCCTACTATTTTTATAGGTCTAATTACCTTATATATAGTCCCTTCACTTCAAAGAAGGCGCTTTCAGGATCCAGCGTGCCAATTTTAGAAACCCTGGGTTCTTGAGCAGGACTGGTCCCTGTTTGTAAGAAGGTCTGGCCTCTCGGAGAATGAATGGAAGGTCCACTGCAACTTAACTGCTGAAGATGGGACCAACTCTTCTTCGGCCAGAAGGGTGCGACCAGGATAGACTGGCTGGACTGATCAACAGCTTCTGCAGCACCTTGCTTACCAACGGGATTGGGGAAGGCATATCCAGATCTTGGTTCCAACCTGTGAGATGCATCCAGCCCCCAAGGGGCCCTCTTGATTAGTGAGTAGAACTTCTCTAACCTTGCAGTTCTTTTTGAGGCAACAGATCGATGGCTGGTACCCCCATCTTGAATGATCTCCTAAAAGACCTCCTCGTTTCGACTCCACTTGTTGGAAGGATCTGTGATCTGCTGGATATCCGCCACTACATTTTCTGAGCCCTTCCCGCCCATGAGAATATTTCCTGGAGATACTTTAGCAGTTCTCTGATCTGGTCCGCCCTGCCTTTAATAGGCACCGTAGTGTATTGTCTACATTTTTTGTGATGCCCTTTCAAGTCGTCGGTGCAGCTTCCAGTGTCTCCAGACTGCCTCAATTCTCTTTGTTTTGAAGAGACTTGTTTTTCTCCCAGGACCAAGACCCTGAACATATTTCCTGGCGAGAGCTCCCAACCGAACTGCTGGCTTCCGTCTGAATCTGATCAATGGCCACTGTATCCATTCCACTCCCTTTGAAGGTTCCTGGCTCTTCCACCAATCTAATGACTTTTTAACTTTGGGAATTACCACTGACCAGTGCAAATGGTGATGGTTTCGGTCCCACTTTGAAAGGATCCAGGATTGTAAGGTCCTTGAGTGGTTTTGTGGCACCAAGGCCACACTATGATACATGAGTGTCATAGTCCCCAGCATCGCATACTCATCGCTGTCCGAACTGACACTGACTTCCTCTTCTGGAAATTTCTGATCTTCCCAAGAAGCTTGTCCACTTTCTCCTGTGGAAGATAGGAGGTTTGTGTTTACAGAGTTCAGGGATACCCCTAAAATTCTTTACCGAGTCTCCGATCAAGGAAAGTCTCGTCTAGGTAAGGTACCAGAAGATCTCCTCTGTTCGAAGATATTTCACTATCTCCGCCATGACCTTGTAAGATCCGAGAGCTGAAGAGAGACCAAAGGGTAATGCGGTAAACTGAAAATGAAACTCCTCCCCTAGGGCGACAACACAGCAAACCGAGTATCTGACTCCGATGAATGGGTACATGTGTATGCATCCTTGAGGTCCAGGTGCATAAACCACGTTGTGAGATATTAAAGGGTGGTCCAGACTTAACCGACTCCAGATTATCACAAACCTGAAATTTTTGACAAATGGGTAGCTACACCAATTCAAAACGAGGTTCCCATTTGGTTTTTTTTATCAGGATAAGGGAGAATAATGACCCATGTACTGACACGTTCAGCTTCAGCAACCGGAAACTTCTTCCAAAGAGACCTGTTAATTTGTCTGACAGTGCCTGGATAGAACAACCTGTGAGGGGTGGTGACACAAACTCTAAAAATAGCCGTCCTTGATTATTGAGGCACCCACCACCTGTTTGAATTATGTTCTACGATGGGGTGAAATTTTTCAATCTTCCCCCCCACCTGGCGTCATTGCCGTTTTTTCTTATTGTGTGGAACTGAAGAGGAACTGTTTGCTTTTCCTCCTCTGGATGTACTCCCAAATCCTTGTCTCCAGCTTGTCTGCCCTTAATCTCTGCTGATCCTGGTGAGTGAAGCCACGAAAAAACTGTTTGCTGTTCCTTTGCTTCCGGAACCCTTTCTTACTGTCAGCTTGCTTTATCCAGGATATATCCAGCTCGCGCCAAACAAAAACTCCCCAGAAAAGGAAGGCTACCAACTTATCCTTAGAACCGCACGCTCTCGACCACTGCTTAAGCCAAGGCTCTTCTGGTTGCATTTGACAATGCGGCTTCCTTTGCGGAAAAACGAATAGTCCTTGCCGATGTGTCCTGGCCGATGTGTCTGCTAAAAGGCTGCTGCTGACTTCAGTTAGCGGGATGGAATATATAGATCTCTTCCCTAGACGTACCTTCTCTAAGGTGATCTTCAAGCTGTCTTAACAAAAGAAAGAGTGCGAGAAACGGAGGTAGTTGCAACTATTTTTAAGAGTCGCCATAGAGGCCTCCTTGCTTTCTTAAGCAGACAGTCTGCTTCCCATCCATAGCTCCTTATACTGGGTAGAATCCTCAAAGGTAAATCATTTTTTTAACACTTTGGAAATGGGATCATCAAACTCTGGGCACATTATCCACATTTTTTCTCCTCAGGTCATAAACGGTTCCTAATTCTTGGGGATTGTTAAACTTTCTGGGTCTTTCACTCATCTAAACAAGATCTTTCAGATTTTCAATGATTGGAAAAACTCTCACATTCTTCCTTCTCAAACCTCCAAACAATCGCGCAACTCTCTGACCTTCTTCTACGGTTCTCAATATTAAGGGCGTCTCTTAATGCTTAAGAAGCCCATCCATCTCTCATTTGGAAAACAAGATGTTTTAGGGTCATTAGGTACGGTTGTTGCATGATATCAGACTCCTCATATCCATTTCATATGACATGAAGGTTTGCTCCATCGTCAGTATCTACACATACGGATTTCCTCTGACTTTCTAATGCGGTGGACTTCTAGAAGCTTTATCTCTTACCATCACAACCCTTAATTCATCCATAATGAAGATTTCTCTTCTATTAATATCTTGTCCAAACAATCCTTGCATAGCTCTTTTAATGACACATCAACTTTGTATTACACATCTGGCAGCGTTTAGACTGTGCCTTTTTTGGTGCTCCTTATCACATTCCTTAAGCTTTCATCCACTTGACAAACATGTACCTTCTCCTAATTATAGAAAAACCAAAACACAGAGTGATGCTTACTTAAAAAGTCGACTCCCAAAGCACAGCATATGTGCCAGTAACTTGGCGTTCAGTCCAATGTCCTACCTCACAGAACCCAGGGGATTGTAACGTTTTCAGCTCCTGCTGCCATCTTGTTCCCATAGACCGCAGCAGACAGCGACCACAACATGCGCGCGTCTTATACTGCTGGCCGGCGTCCGACTCATACTTTCCGCGGCCCGTCCCCTAGGCCGGTGACGCTGAGGCTCTGACGTCAGTCGCGGCAAAACGGTAATGACGTCCGCGACACTGAGAGGACCTATGTGCCGTACTGCCGTGGACTTGCGACGTAGCGCGTAAGCTTGCCGACAATCCCTGCCCATGGTACCGACGCCTAAGGACCCCGAGTGGACTCCCTAAAGTAGGCCGGACGAGGGAACCCCGGGGAACAGGCACTCACGAGGGGTATGAGATTCCACCCCCCCCCCGGAGGAAGAGAGTTTACATCTCATCCTATCCCCTGTGGATCAGGAAAATACTGTGGGAGGGTTGAGGGGGGCCTTTATAATACGCTCATTTCCTGATCCCTACAGAGGATAGGGGGAAGCCACCTCCCGGGGGCCTAGTCATGGGGTACAATATGGAAAAATTTATAAATTATTAGCACCATACTCTTGAACATTGATACAATTCAGGTTATGATTGGGAGGAAAAACTGTAGTCTCTTATTCAATACACGTTAACTATAATACTGCCACCCAATATAACTACTATACTAGTGCCCCGATGTACAAGAATAGAACTACAGTCAGTACCCGGTTACATAACAATCACATTAAGAACAAACCTACAGACCCCATCTTGTAGCAAGTCGAACTGTATATTTTTCATTGTAATCCCAGCCAGAACTTTTTTTGGACTCTGTGACATTGGATTTTTAAAAATGTTGGTAGTTGTCATAAGAACTCAATATTACCACTAAAGCTCATTACAACACCTCTGATAACTGTTACAACTCAGATCATTGTAGCCTAGGACTAAAGTACTAATAAAGGTACCAACATCCAGAGGTCTCCGTTTTTGTACACTAGTGGGTCGTATGCAAGTCGATTGTTCTTAAGTAGGGGACCACCTGGTACTATAAATTATGCCCCTGGGTTAACAGCCAGCAGTCCCCACTGATACAGCCAGAACCCCCCGCAGCGTGATGAGTCTCCTTGCGTGCCGGTTGGCTCACAGATATGAATCAGCTGCTTGCCAACACTCAGTCGCACGTTAGCCAGCTCCGTACGACCAGACTGCTTGCAATCAATGGCGGATGGTTGAAAAGGGACTTTATTTTATTTTTTTTGACCAGCCTCAAGATACCTCAGAAATTAGTCGCCCCACGGTTTTCCCCTGGTGGTCATAGGCCAGATCCGCCACTGGTCCTGTGTTGACATACTGCACATAGCGCTGCTCTATTGCATGATGGTCTATCCAAAATTCCTTTCAACCAGTTTATTCATTTAATAAAAACATACACACCTACACAAGTATGAAACTAACAAGACTAGACATCGCTGGGTGTGCTTGTAGGTCCGTACTGGACATTCTAGAACACTCAATTAATAGATACATTTTCAGCATGTAGTAGATCATAACATGTCACCGTGTATTGTGGTAAGTAATTAGGGGACTTCAGAAGCGCCTTTTATATGGAAATAATTTCTTTCTGTTTATAGTTTGGATCGATCAGAAAATATCTTAAGTGTCCAATTGAATGCAAATATAACTTGCGTAAGTGCTGACTCTTCCTCCAACACACGGGGGGGGGGTGGATGATCCTTTAAGCAAAATGGCGTTAATCAGTAGTCACAAGCACAGAACTTGTGCTGCGGGTGCCTGAGAGTGAAGGTCGCCATGGACTAGAGGGGTCATTGAGGGCGACTTCCTATGTGCACTCCTCCTGTCACTAGATTCGTGATATCTCAGATGCGGGTGGCAGGAAGGGTGCCATATTACTTCGACTAGAGAGCAGCGTGCTGTGCCACAGCTGCTGCACACACGTTCTAGGCTTGTTACAGGTGGAGCTGTTGGGAACGCAACAGTCCTCTCATGACTGCCATATGATAAGACTAGTACTAAGCCTCTTTGGGCCCGGTTGTATCCGCAACCCTAAAGTTATGTCTCTCCAATGCATTTCCCAATCTAAGAAGTTTTTAATAGGTTTTTTGTGGTAACCTATGGGCCTCGGCTTATACCTGGTTTGAAGTGGAGTAACTGAGTACGTTTCCAAACCTTGTAAAAGGTCACTGTATATCCTTCTTATAGACACTCCAGAACACACCGTTGTCAGTATGGTTGCACAACATAACCACAGACCTGAATGTTATTAATATCCATCCACTAAGGAACGCGCAGGTGAATGTATATGCTACAGACTCGCACGTTGGGATTCGGGTGATCGGATAAAATAGCACACAGATTAGATGATTCTAATTGCCTAATGTGCAACACTAGCAAACAATATATCGGTAGAGTAAACAGTTACATAGTACAAAAACAAGGTAGCACTACAAGTAACAGCAGTTCATAGTTTGTTCCCTGTTACGTGGTCCTAATGGAACTGTTATTCCACAGCAGCCGCTGGCATGGGTCCCTCCTACTGTTATTACAACCCGCAGCCCTGGAGAAACCTAGCTTCTCAAGGCGGAGTCTGTGTCATGGTTCTGGTATATTGGATACTGGTGAATCTTGGCTTTGCAATTGGATAACCAACCTGAACCCATTTGCTATGGTCCTAATCCAGAGATATTGCATCTCTGGACCCATAGTGTGCTAGAGCCCAAGAAATCCCAAACCATTATCTCCTGAATTCACAAATCCAAAATGTCATTGTGTTGTGTAAGATGGTGACCATAACTGTCCTATTCAACCTATGGTTAAGAGTTTTTATGGCCCTTTGTCTGTTTGAGAATACGAGGGGGGGGGGGGTCCTCGGTGGCTTGGTGTAAGAGGCGCGGGATAGTGACGTCACTGCTCCGCGCCTCTTACACCAAGCCGTGGAGCTGCAGGGAGGGCCAGACAGCTGACGTCTCGTAAGTCTCCTCCACGCTACACAGGTCGCGCAATGACGTCAGTTGCGTGACCTGTGTAGCTGAATGTATACACAGACGCAGAAGCAGCGGTGCTGCGCTGCGTCTGTGTACTAACCAATAGTTACATTAAATCAAAAATTGTAGGGAGGGAGTGCGGGCGGCCCGGATCAGCTCTGGACCGGCCCCAGACCGGCCCAGGACCGACCGGGTACAAAGGCCAGTCCGCCCCTGTTAGTCATACCTAACCTGCAGGGACTCACCTGCAATTTAAATAGTAGAAGATTCAGTACAATGTAGCGAGTTTCCGGCATGCCCCTTGAAAGGTGTGTCCTGAGCCATCTGACGTAAAAGCACCAGGTGTTAGACTGCTTTCATATTTCCACTCTATTTTTAATAGAAGTAGAAAAGATCCTGTTTGTAATTAAGCCCTTTTGGGAAGTGGGTATCCAGGTTTAAAATCCAAAAAGCTTCTCTGGATAAAAGTGCCTTTTTCAGTCCCCGCCTCGTTCAATGGCTATAACCATCATACCACTCATTGCTCCAGCATGAACATCTTTATAATGTTTAGATATACCGGATAAATTTCGGGTGCTAGTAATGGGATTTGCACCTGTGAGGTGTTCACTGATTCAATCTTTCAGTTTACGCACGGTGCATCCCACATATTGCAAGGAACAGTTAGAGCATTGAATTAAATATACTGCATAAGAAAACTCATTATTAATGTACCGTATAAACTCGTGTGGGATGATGGGGTGATTGTCACTGTGGCGCACACTGGTAGTCAAAATTGATTCGGAGAAGTACTCTCCAAATCAATTTTGACTAACAGTGTGCGTCATAGTGACGATCACCCCATGCATCTGATCCAGACAGGTGTGGCTACTGCGCTCTGATGATCCCGTCAACAGGCAGCACGTGATTGGTACTCAGTTCAAGCCTTCCACTAGTGTTGTGCCTGGAACTTGCACAACTATCTGGTGAGCCCAGGCCGGGCTGGCCGCATACGACGGGGGGCAGGCTGGGCACGACAGGCAGGCTGGCTGTATACTATAGGGGGCTGGCTATATACTACTGGGGGCTTGCTGGCTATATACTGAGGGGGTCTGTGATAAATGCCTTTCCCACCCTCAGCTTATACTCGAGTAAATAGGTTTTCCCAGTTTTGGTGGAAAAATTAGGGGTCTCGGCTTATACTCGGGTCGGCTTATACTCGAGTATATACAGCTGTTTTATGCTGTAAACCATATTGCTACATAGGGAGGAAAACATTTTTTTACTCAAATATTTGCATAAAATTGCAGGAGGTACCCCCGCAACTCCCTTTGGTTTGTAGCCATGAACCTCTAGGTTTGGTGTCAGTGAACATATTAGGAAAAAGAATATCACCCAATGTTCTTGCTTTTGTAGATACAAACGCAACACCACTCTAAGATACTTTTTAGGGTGGTTCATGGTTTAGAATTGGCAGATGTTTCTTTAGAGTTTCAGTTATGGCATAAAATTGGCCACTATATTGAGAGCTAAATGTTAGTCTGGGTCTCTCTTGTGTTAACTATATTGATCACTCTTCTTCTTGAATTTTTTGTATACTCTCTTGAACTCAGTCTCTGAATAATGGTATGGAATTCTTGCTTATAACTGCTGTCTGATGTGCATGACCTTTTAGCCCTAATAAAATTCAATAGGGAGATTTTTGATAGTTGGGCATGACAGCTGGAAGCATTGGCGAGGTTGGCTCCGGTCAATAAAATATCTAAAAAAGTTGTCATTGATGTTAAATAGATAAAGTGACCGTCTGTCTCCTGATCCGAATTCCAGACCAGGAGACAGTTGTCTATGCATCTTCCATACTAGGAAATGTCCCGAGTAAATGGGTTTTGTGGAGTATATAGGTATTGTTTTTCCCATAGGGCCATTTAAAGGTTTGCTAGGGAGGGAGAGAAACTAGCTCCCATGAGGCAACCCAACTTTTGGATTTAGAATTAAACAAAAAATGTATTGGATAACAAAAAAGTAAGAACCATAGTAATTTATTCTTGTAGTGCACAAACATAGTTACTGTATTTTTGAAGGTAGTATCTTAGTGCTGCATTGGCTAAGTTATGGGGGATGGAAATGTATAATGCGGTTACATGGCAAGTAAGCCACCCCGATGTGGTGGCCAATCTAAGTTGTAAATAGCGTACATTTCCAGCGTGCTATATGCACAATACACACAGCGCCCATTATCCCCATTGTGTTTGACAAAGGCCCGGGGGAGCGGGGGGGGCGTCCCAAAACTTTCATTATAAATTCTGAATTGCATGGAAAAACAAGTGGTACAGAGCATATTTTTCTGGTTTTAGTCAAAGGTGTTGGATTCCTAGACTGTTGCACACCCATTCACAAGAGGCGCAGACCATTTTTCTACAACAACCAAGCTGTACATAGCATTCAATACAGCTTTAGAGTCTTGTTAAAATCCAGTTAACCGAAAGACTAGTGGCTGTAGTAATATATCCAGCCAGATACCTAGTCTTTCATTGAGAAACCCCTCACTGGACACAATGGGTCTTAGTGGGGGGAGGAAATATAAACGTATGTGATTTGGGTAGGGCATAAAAGGAGGGTATAACAGGATCAGTAGGTAGCAAAAACTGTTTTTTTAATCTAATATGCCCAAATAAACCCCATCATTCAAAAGTAATTTAAGATCATTTGCAATGGTCATAGTGGGATCCGTGGAAAGTCTCTGATATACCTGTGTATTGTTGAGAATATTCCCCACTCCTCTTTGGTAGAGTCCTTTGTCCATAATGATGGTCGGACCTCCCTTGTCTGAAAGGCGTATACATATATTCGGGTTGGCTTTTAATTAAGGAATAGCTCTCTGTTCAAATTGAGTTAAGTTGTTTCTTTGTTGCCATGATCGAGTAATCATTTAATAGCTTTAGTTCCAATTCCACACTTTCCTGGAACATCTCCATTTCACTGGTTCTTGCATTTATAGGATAGAAAGAAGAATTTTTAATAGTAACCATGTGCGAAGTGTTCAGTAAAGATGCAGATTGATGTTCTTCTGTGTCTAGATCTAACATGTTCAAAAGAGTGACATGTGGAATGTGGTTTTGGGGTTATACTTCTCTTGACCTTTATTATTGATCATAGAGTAAATAGAACGAGCATCAAGTGATTCCTCAGTGTCCTGTACTTTAGAAAAATGTTTTAGAAAAAAAGGAATTAGTCTCACCAGTAATTCAGTTTCCATAAGTCCACCATGATGGCCCCTTGGAGGTTGCTTCCCCTTCCTCTTTAGGGACAGGAAATTGAGAGTATTAAAAGGCCCCACCCTCAATCTCCCACCAGTGTTTATCAAATAACTACACCGGTATAGGATCCAACTCAAATTTATTCTGTACGTTAATTTCACATACATGGATAAAACATAAAACTTCTTATACAAGTGGGAGGGAAAAAAATAGGGCCGTCATGGTGGACTTATGGAAACTAAATTACCGGTGAGACTAATTCCTTTTTTCCATATCGTCCCCCATGATGGCCCCCTGGAGACATACCAAATTATGCCCAGTCAGGGAAGGACCACAGCCTGAAGTACTTTCTGGCCGAAGGACAGATTTCTGGAAGTTAGAACATTAAGTCTATTGTGCTTAACAAAGGTAGTATTTGAGCTCCATGTGGCAGCTTTACAAATCTCTTCAATAGAGGCTCCCCCTTCGCTCCGCCCAAGATGTAGACATAGCCCTTGTAGAATGGGCTTTGACTGAAAGCGATAGGGGAACACCTTTGACCTTGTAGCATTCTTTAATGGCTTCAGTAATCCATCGTCCAATTGTGGTTTTTGAAGCCTTCTTGCCTTTATGTTTTCCTGCAAATTGAATGAACAGATTTAAATCCTTTCTCCAAGGACCAGATGCTTCAAGATAATTAAGCACTGTACGTCTTACATCCAACAGATGCCATTTCTCCTCCATAGGACTTCTTGGATGCTGGCTAAATGTTGGTAAGACAATCTCTTGGTTCCTATGGAAATTAGAGACAACCTTAGGCAAGAAATTTCTGTCAAGCTTAAGCGTAATCCTATCCTCAGATATAGACAAATAGGGTTCACAGATAGACAAGGCTTGCAACTCACTTAACCTTCTAGCCGATGTGATGGCTATAAGGAAGGCAGTCTTTAAAGTCAAGAGACGCATGTTGTAAGAGTCATTTAGTTCAAAAGGGCTCTCAGTTAGGGCGTCTAAGACTAAAGATAGATCCCACTGAGGGGATGACTCTAACAGTAGGACGTAGACGTGTACAGGCCTGGAAAAATCTTTTAACCCACCTGTGTTCTGCAAGTGCGGTTTCACAGAATGCACTCAGGGCCGAGACCTGGACTTTCAAGGTGCTAGGTCGAAGCCCCTTTTCAAACCCGTCCTGTAGAAAATCAAGGATTTGACATACATTAGGAGAATCCTGATTAGGCATATCCTTAGACCAGGAACAAAACTTTTTCCATATTTTAAGATATATGGGATGAGTTACTGGTTTCCTACTATTTTTAAGGTCTTAATTACCTTATATGATAGTCCCTTCGTTTTCAAGAAGGCGCTTTCAGGATCCAGGCTGCCAATTTTAGAAACCCTGGGTTCTGATGCAGGACTGGTCCCTGATGTAGAAGGTCTGGCCTCTCGGGAAGAATGAATGGAAGGTCCACTGCTAACTTCTGAAGAATTGGGAACCAACTCTTCTTCGGCCAGAAGGGTGCGACCAGGATAAGACTGGCTGGACTGATCAACAGCTTCTGCAGCACCTTGCTTACCAACGGGATTGGGGGAAAGGCATATACCAGATCTTGGTTCCAGACCTGTGAGAATGCATCCAGCCCCCAAGGGGCCTCTCTTGGATTTAGTGAGTAGAACTTCTCTACCTTGCAGTTCTTTCTTGAGGCAAACAGATCGATGGCTGGTAACCCCCATCTTGAAATGATCTCCTAAAAGACCTCCTCGTTCAGACTCCACTTGTGTGGAAGGATCTGTGATCTGCTGAGATAATCCGCCACTACATTTTCTGAGCCCTTCAGATGGATGGCTGAGATTGAGCGAAGATTTTCTTCCGCCCATGAGAATATTTCCTGGGATATCTTTAGCAGTTCTCTGGATCTGGTTCCGCCCTGCCTTTTTAGGTTCCTGGGACTCTTCCACCAATCTAATGACTTTTTAACTTTTGGAGGAATTACCACTGACCAGTGCAAATGGTGATGGTTTCGGTCCCACTTTGAAAGGATCCAGGATTGTAAGGTCCTTGAGTGGTTTTGGCACCAGGCCACACTATGGATACATGATGTCATAGTCCCCAGCAGACTCATCGCTGTCCGAACTGACACTGACTTCCTCTTCTGGAAATTTCTGATCTTCCCAAGAAGCTTGTCCACTTTCTCCTGTGGAAGATAGGAGGTTTGTGTTACAGAGTTCAGGGATACCCCTAAAAATTCTTTACCGAGTCTCCGATCAGCAGGAAGTCGTCTAGGTAAGGTACCACGAAGATCTCCTCTGTTCGAAGATATTTCACTATCTCCGCCATGACCTTGGTGAAGATCCGAGGAGCTGAAGAGAGACCAAAGGGTAATGCGGTAAACTGAAAATGAAACTCCTCCCCTGAGGGAGACAACACTGCAAACCGTAAGTATCTGACTCCGGATGAATGGGTACATGGTAGTATGCATCCTTGAGGTCCAAGGTGCATAAAACCACGTTGTGAGATATTAAAGGGGTGGCAGACTTCACCGACTCCAGATTAATCACAAACCTGAAATTTTTGAACAAATGGGTAGCATACACCAAATTCAAAATGAAGGTTCCATTTGGTTTTTTTTATCAGGAATAAGGGAGAATAATGACCCATGTACTGATCACGTTCAGCTTCAGCAGACCGGAAACTTCTTCCCAAAGGAGACCTGTTAATTTGTCTGAGGAGTGCCTGGATAGAACAAATCGGTGAGGGGGTGGTGACACAAACTCTAAAAAATAGCCGTCCTTGATTATTGAGGGCACCCACATGTTTGAAGTTATGTTCTCCGATTGGGGGTCAAAATTTTTCAATCTCCCCCCCCCCACTCTGGGGTCATTGCCGTTTTTCTTATTTGTGGAACTGAAGAGGAACTGTTTGCTTTTTCCTCCTCTGGATGTACTCCCAAATCCTTGTCTCCATGCTTGTCTGCCCTTAAATCTCTGCTGATCTCTGGTTGAGCGAAAGCCACGAAAAAACTGTGTGTTCCTTTGCTTCCCGGAAACCCTTTCTTACTGTCAGCTGCTTTATCCAGGATATCATCCAGCTCTGCGCCAAACAAAAACTCCCCAGAAAAAGGAAGGCTACACAACTTAGAACGCACATCTCCTGACCACTGCTTAAGCCAAAGTGGTTGCATTTGACAATGCGGCTTCCCTTGCGGAAAAACGAATAGTCTCTGCCGATGTGTCTGCCGATGTGTCTGCTAAAAAGGCTGCTGCTGACTTCAGTAGCGGGATGGAATATAGAATCTCTTCCCTAGACGTACCTTCTCTAAGGTGATCTTCAAGCTGTCTTAACCAAAAGAAAAGAGTGCGAGAAACGGAGGTAGTTGCAACATTAGTTTTAAGAGTCGCCATAGAGGCCTCCCATGCTTTCTTAAGCAGACAGTCTGACTTCCAATCCATAGCATCCTTTAACTGGGTAGAATCCTCAAAGGGTAAATCAGTTTTTTTAACAACTTTGGAAATGGGATCATCAAACTCTGGGCACATTATCCCACATTTTTTTCTCCTCAGGGTCAAATAAACGGTTCCTAAATTCTTTGGGGATTGTTAAACGTCTTTCTGGGTCTTTCCACTCATCTAAAACAAGATCTTTCAGATTTTCAATGATTGGAAAAACTCTCACTTTCTTCCTTCTCAAACCTCCAAACAATTCGTCAACTACTGACCTTTCTTCTACTGTGTCCTCAATATTAAGGGTGTCTCTTAATGCCTTAATAAGCCCATCCATATCTTCATTTGGAAAAAGATGTTTAGGGTCATTAGGTACGGATTGTTGCATGATATCAGACTCCTCCATATCCATTTCATATGAACATGAAGGTTGCTCATCGTCAGTATCTACACATACAGGATTTCCTCTGACTTTCTAATGCGGTGGACTTCTAGAAGCTTTAATCTCCTTACACATCACAACCCTTAATTCATCCATAAATGAAGATTTCTCTTCTATTAATATCTTGTCCAAACAATCCTTGCATAAGCTCTTTTTATATGACACATCAAGCTTTGTATTACACATCTGGCAGCGTTTAGACTGTGCCTTTTTTGGTGTCTCCTTATCACATTCCTTAACTTTCTCCTTGACAAACATGTCCTTCTCCTAATTATAAAAACACAAAACACAGGAGTGATGCTTAATTAAAAAGCCGACTCCCAAACACAGCATATAGTGCCAGTAACATTGGCGTTCAGCCAGATGTCCTACTCACAGAACCCAGGGATATGGAACGATTTTCAGCCTCCTCTGCCATCTTGTTCCCATAGACCTCAGCAGACAGCGACTACACCGCGGTCTTATACATGCTGCCGGCGTCCGACGTCATCTTCCGCGGCCCGTCCCCTAGGCCGTGACGCTGAGGCCTCTGACGTCAGTCCGGGCAAAACCGGAAGTGACGTCGCGCACTGAGGAGACGCTATGTGCCGACTGCCGCGGACTTGCGAACGAGCCGTAGAGCCGCCGACACCTGCCCGATGGTAACCGGAGCCTAAGGACCCCGAGTAGGACTCCCTAAAGAGGCCGGACGAGGGAAGCCCCGGGGGAACAGGCACTCACGAGGGGTATGAGATTCCACCCCCCCCCCCTGGAGGAGAGAGAGGTTTACTCTCAATCCTATCCCTGTAGGGACAGGAAAAACACTGGTGGGAGGTTGAGGGTGGGGCCTTTTAATACTCTCAATTTCCTGTCCCTACAGAGGAAGGGGAAGCAACCTCCAGGGGGCCGTCATGGGGGACAATATGGAAAAATCTTATAAATTTACATACTTGATCATTTGATACAAATTCATGTTGATTGTGGGAGGAAAACTTAGTCCCTTATTCAATACACGTATAACTATAATACTGCCCCCAATATAACTACTATACTAGTGCCCCGATGTACAAGAATAGAACTACAGGCAGTACCCGGGTTACATACAAATTCAACTTAAGAACAAACCTACAGACCCCATCTTGTATGCAAGTCGGAACTGTATATTTTATCATTGTAATCCCAGCCAGAACTTTTTTGGTCTCTGTGACAATTGGATTTTAAAAATGTTGGGTTGTCATAAGACTCAATATTAACACTAAAGCTTCATTACAGACACCTCTGATAACTGTTAAAGGACACCTGTCATCAGGTCTGTGTCACTAGTCCTGTCACTACTACCTGTTGGAGCAGCTCACAAGGATCCCATCCCAGCCTTTATCTAGTTATTTCATACATTAATCATTGTAAAATCATCTATTCTTTATCATGTAAATGAGGCTGGTCACATGGTCAGAGGCAGTGATGTCACCCCTGTTACCCCTCCCCTCTCCTCCCCCTGCTCATGTCTGTGTGTAATGTATAGTAAGGCATGGCTAGTGTGTGTGCTGCATCTGCTGACATGCTGCATCCTCCTAATATACAGGTGAGAGACACAGACATCAGCTACACATGAATCTGAAATGTTCTGCTGTAACATGGCTGCCTGGAGCTGCTGTATCTCTCCTATACACACCACATGCACACACAGGCTGCAGGGGGCGCCAGCCACAGGAAGCACATCATTATACAGGCTGTCAGTCATGCACTGGGGGTGTGGCTGTGCCTCCCACTCATGAATAGAGTGGACAGCTTGAATATGCTAATGCTTCATTGGACATTTCACAGGTCATTTGCATACAGCTTTAGGACCTCATTGCTTAAGTTTACAGGCATGTAGAGGGACAATGAAGGGATAGAGGCAATGCTCTCTAATGGCAGTTTATGAAAATATATTTAGTTTCGGGGGGTTATTTTGCATGACGGGTTCTCTTTAAAGCTGATCATTGTAGCCTAGGACTAAAGTACAATAAATTACCAACATCCAGAGGTCCGTTTGTAACTAGGGGTCGTATGCAAGTCGAGTGTTCTTAAGTAGGGGACCACCTGTACTATAATTATGCCCCCTGGGTATACAGCCAGCCAGTCCCCTGTATAAAGCCAGAACCCCCCGCAGCAGTGATAGCTCCTTGCGTGCCGGTGGCTCACAGATTATTACATCAGCTGCTTGCCAACATCAGTCGGCACGTAGCAGTCCGTACCGACCAGACTGACTGCATCAAATGGCGGAGGTTGAATAGGGACTTTTATTTTTATTTTTTGACCAGCCTCAAAGATACCTCAGATTAGTCGGCCCACCGGGTTTTCCCCTGGTGGGTCATATGGCCAGTCCGCCACTGGTCCTGTGTGACCATACTGCACAAGCCTGCTCTATTGCATTGATTGTCTATCCAAAATTCCTTTCAAAGTTTATGGTTTAAAAAAAACATACACAACACAAAGTAATTAAACTAACAAGACAGACATCGCTGGGTGTGCTGTAGTCCGTACTGGACATTCTAGAAACGATCAATTAATAGCTCCAGTTTTACAGGGCAGTGTAGTAGATCAATTAAAACATGTATCACCGTGTATTTGGTAAGTAATTAGGGGAGCTTTCAGAGGCCTTTTATATGGAAATAATTTCTTCTGTTTATATTTGGATGATCAGAAAAATCTTAAGTGTCAATTGATGCAAATATAACTTGGAAGTGCTGACCTCTTCCTCCAACACACTGATCCTTTAAGCAAAAATGGCGTTAATCAGTAGTCACAAGCCAGACTTGTGCTGCTGGTGCCTGAGGAGTGAAGGTCCCAGGACGAGGGGTATTGAGGGCGACTTCCTCTCCCACTATGTGCCATATCTCAGATGCTGGTGGCAGGAAGGGTGCCATATTAAATTGCCTAGAGGAGCAGGTGCTGGCCACAGCTGCTGCACAACCCGTTCTAGGCTTGTTACAGGTGGAGCTGTTGGGACCAACAGTCCTCTCATGACTGCCATATGATAAGACTAGTACTAAGCCTCTTGGGCCCGGTTGTATCCGCAACCCCTAAAGTTATGTCTCTGCCAATGCATTTCCCAATCTAGGAAGTTTTTATAGTTATTTGTGGTAACATTATGGGCCTCGGCTTATACCTGGTGTGAAGGAAACTGAGACGTTCCAAACCTCTGAAAAGGTCACTTAGTTATCCTTTTATAGACACTCCCAGAACACACAGGTTGTCAGTATGTGGCACAACAATAAACCACAGACCTGAATGGTTATTAAGATCCATCTCACTAAAGGAACCAAGCAGGTAGAATGTATATATGCAAGACTCGGACGTTGGGATTCGTGGATCGAGATAAAAGAGCAACACAGATTAGATATATCTAATTGCCTTAAGGGCACACTAGACAAAACAATATATACGGTAGAGATAAACAGTTACAGAGTACAAAATACAAGGTAGCACTACAAGTAACAGCAGTTCAGTAAGTTTGTTACCTTGTACGTGGCCTAATGGAACCTGTTAGTCCACACCTCTGCCATGGGTCCCTCCTACCTGTTATTACAACCCGAGCCCTGGAGAAACCATAGCTTCTCAAGGGGAAGTCGTAGTGTCATGGTTCTGGTATTATTGGATACTGGTGAATCTCTGGATTGCATTGATACCAAACCTGACCCATTTGCTATGGTCCTATCCAGAGATATTGTCATCTCTGGACCCAAGTGTGCTAGAGCCCAAGAAATCCCACCACTGATCTCCTGAATATCACAAATCCAAAAATGTATATGTGTTGTGTAAGATGGACCATAACTGTCCCTATTCAACCTATTGGTTTAAGAGGTTTTATGGCCCTTTGTCTGTTTGAGAATATGAGGGGGGGGGGAGGTGAATGTAGACAATTTGACTGCAGAGGTCTTTTGAAGATCGGACAGCTCAATTAGGCCAATTAAGCGGAGGCTGGGGAGAAAGAGGGGAACTTGAGGAGGGTCACAATTATTATCATACTTGGGTCGACTCATACTTGAGTACATACATTATTATATTTGGCTACATTTAGATAACTAGTATTTATGTGTAAACTTAAAAATTTTTACTAAGTGGCCATAACACCCAAAATCAAAAAAATGTTATACCATACTTCAAACAAAGTCGGAAGGAGAGGACACGATTGGTTTTCTTTTCTTGACTCGAGTAGAAGCCGAGGTGAGGTTTCTCAGCACATTTTTTGTGCTGAAAAACTCTGCTTATACTCGAGTATATACAGTATATAGCGCATATAAATTAAATTTAGACTCACCTCAAACAAAGCCAGGTTTCGGTCATAGAACTCAACTCCCTTTTGTGAATTTTTGAGAAATGGACTGCTTTCTCTGACGCCATCATAGCCTGCAAGTATACATTTTTAATCATTAATTTAGGCATCTTTACATCGAAAAGACTCAGAAATCAGTTATTAAAATAGAGAATAGAAGCAAAGCAAATAAATCTTGCCTACAATTGAAAAGTGATTTTATCATATAGAACATGCTGTCTGGGCATTAGCAACTGAGCGAATTCCCTTCTGATTTAATGTTATACCACAAGCAAAAAGAGGATTTGGCATTTACATCTGTGCAGGAAGCTAGTTCCAACAACCAGACATAATAGTACATCCTGCTAGTGGCACCGGCTCACAAGCAGTCAAAATTTTAAAAAACTTTCATTTCTACAACAAAATGCCCCAAAATGAACAAACACACACACACACACACACACACATTGCCTGGAGGAGTTGAAGACTGAGTAGGTGCCTCCAAATACAGATTTTGGCGGGGGGGTGGCCTAACGGCAGAGTGAGCTTGAGGTGTATGTTGAGCAGTCCGCTCAGGGAAAACAAAATCGGTCACCATCCACATTTATGGATTAATCCCCTTAGCACTCTGCATTGTACTTGTAATGTTGCGTTGCGATGGGGCAGACCTGCAGTCCGATCAGGACCCCAGGGCTGCCTGCTGGCAATGCCTGAAAGATGATATCTATGATTTCATCTTAAAAGGCACAGTGTCAGCCTGTCCCACATGTCCCACAAAAAAACAAGCCATCAACCAGCACTGTAGACACAGTGCTGACCTCTTCCTCCAACACACTGATCCTTTAAGCAAAAATGGCTTTAATCAGTAGTCACAAGCCAGACTGGGTGCTGCTGGTGCCTGAGGAGTGAAGGTCCCAGGACGAGGGGTATTGAGGGCGACTTCCTCTCCCCACTATGTGCCATATCTCAGATGCTGGTGGCAGGAAGGGTGCCATATTAAATTGCCTAGAGGAGCAGGTGCTGGCCACAGCTGCTGCACAACCCGTTCTAGGCTTGTTACAGGTGGAGCTGTTGGGACCAACAGTCCTCTCATGACTGCCAGTCATATCAGGGCATGGGGAAGGCGAGCAAACCTGGTTAACGCTGTCAGGACGAAGCTCCTTGCGGCAGTGTCCTCACTTCACCATGACCAAGCCCCAAAACCCTAAAATGGCTTATACCTGGGTATATGAAAACAAAAAACAAAACCACTCGCCAACATATTCACCTTACTGCGCTCCCCGATACTCCTCTTCCTTTGTAGCAGAGCAGGAAGAGACACATCCACATGTCTTGCCTGTTCTGCCACAAGGTAACGAAAGAAGAGGAGCCGCCTTGAGTGTCAGAAGGTGAATATGCAAGATTACTTTCTAAATACACCTCAGGGATGCAGGGCATTTTAATAAATGGGGGGGGGGGGGGGGTTGCGGAACATTTAAATTAATTGGGGGATGTGACCAATACATTTCCCACTCGAGGCTTATATGCGTCCAATACGTTTTCCCAGTTATTTGTAGTTAAATGTTGGACCTCATCTTATAGGGTTTGTGGCACAAACACAAACACATGCTCCCATAGAATTATATTAAAGCTGATGCCCAAAATGAGAACAAGAAATATAAGAAATATAAAAAAAAAAAAGCTGGCACAGGTTTGATAGCATTAAAAAATGTTTATATTTGCTTGAAGTATTGAAAAAAAAAACACCACACACGAGTATGGTGCACACTACAAGTTTCTATCCTATATTAGATGATTATCAGACCTGTTTCCAGTCAGATAGTCAACACTGACTGTGCTCGAATCAAGTCCCAAATAGTGCAATTGTCTTACGAACTGTCAAGGTCAAGAAAGATAGTCCGTTACAAAATCCAAATGGTTGGATGCAGGGCATTTCATTATTCTGGAAGGATGCATGGGCCATTACATTACTGGGGCAGGGTGCTTTGCATTTCAGTAGCCTAAGATTTTGTGATCAGTGCCCACTGGCGTAACTTGGAGATGATGGGCCCCAGTGCAGTCCGTCCCAGGCCCCAGAGTAAAGAATGGTCCTTAGCGTGCCCACAAGGTGTCACTTTCCCATATGATAAGACTAGTACTAAGCCTCTTGGGCCCGGTTGTATCCGCAACCCCTAAAGTTATGTCTCTGCCAATGCATTTCCCAACCTAGGAAGTTTTTATAGTTATTTGTGGTAACATTATGGGCCTCGGCTTATACGCTGGGCGAAAGGAATCGTGACGTTCAAAAACCCTGAGAAAAAGTGTGCACTTAGTTATCCTTTTATAGACACTCCCAGAACACACAGGTGTGATTTAAGAAGAAGAAGTGATTTAAAGTTGTCCACACAACTTCAGTATGTGGCACAACAATAAACCACAGACCTGAATGGTATTAGATCCATGTCACTAGAGGACACCAAGCAGTGAATGATATATGCAAGACTCGCGTTAGGGATTCGTGGATCGGATAAAAGAGCAACACAGATTAGATATTATATTTAATTGCTTAGGGCACACTAGACAAACAATATATATACAGTAGAGATAAACATTACACAGAGTACAAACATACAAGGTAGCACTACAAGGAACAGCAGTCAGTAGTTTGTTACCTTGTACGGGCCTAATGAACCTGTTAGTCCAACACCTCTGCACCAACCATGGGTCAGTCCTCCTACCTGTTATTAAACAAACCCGAGCCTGCGGAAACCATAGTTTCTTCTCAGGGCTCGTCGTAGTGTCATGGTGACTGGTATTATTGTGTACGTGGTGAATCTCTGGATTGCATTGTATACAAACATCTGACCCTTTGCATTGTCCATCTCCAGGATATTTGTCATCTCTGATCTTAAGTGGCCGCTAGAGCCCAAGTAAATTCCAACCCGTGATCTCCTGAATATCACCATCCAAAATGTAATAATGGTGTGTGTAAGATGACCTCTATGCTGCCACTCAACTATTGGTTTCAGAGTTATGAGGATTACGCTAGTTGTCTGGTTGAGAACATGAGCGGGGGGGAGGTGGGTAATAGTAGACATGTTTCGACTGCAGAGGTCTTTTGTATGAGCGCGACAGCTCAATTAGGCCAGTTAACGAGAGCTGGGGAGAAAGAGGGGAACTTGAGGAGGGTCACAATTATTATCGATAGCTATTGGGAACGAACTCATACTTGAGTACATCCATTATGATGGTGCTACATTAGATAACTAGTATTTATGTGTAAACTTAAAATATTTTACTAAGTGCCATAACACCCAAAATCAAAACATGTTCTTAACCCATACTTCAAAAAGTCGGAAGGAGGGACACGATTGGTTTTCTCTCTTGACTCGAGTAGAAGCCGAGGTGAGGTTTCTCCAGCACACTTTTTTGTGGAAACACTCTGCTTATACGCGAGTATATACAGTATATAGCGCATATAAATTAAATTTAGCTCACCTCAAACAAAGCCAGGTTTCGGTCATAGAACTCAACTCCCTTTTGTGAATTTTGAGAAATGGATTGCTTTCTCTGAGAAGCCACATCATAGCCTGCAGTATACATTTTTATTCATTAATTTAGGCCATCTTTACATCGAAAAGACTCAGAATCAGACTTTTAAATAAGAGAAACAAAGCAAAGCAATAAATCTCTGCCTACAATTGAAAAGTGATTTATCATATATAGAACATGTGTCTGCGGCTTAGCAACTGAGCGAATTCCTTCTGATTTAATGTATACACACAGCAAAAAAGGATTTGGCATTACATCATGTGCAGGAAGCTAGTTCCCCCAACAGCCCTAATAGTACATCCTGCTAGTGGCACCGGCTCACAGCAGTCAAAATAAAATTTAAAAAACTTTCATTTCTACAACAAAATGCCCAAAATGAACAACCACACACCCCAACCATCATTTTGCCTGGAGGAGTTGACAGACTGAGTAGGTGCCTCAACTCCAGCTTTTGCGGGCGGGTGGCCTAACGGCAGAGTGAGCTTGAGGTGTTGTGCGAGCAAGTCCGCCTCAGGGAGACAAAATCGGTCACCATCCACATTTGATGGATCTAATCCCCTTAGCACTCTCGCCACTGTACTAAGCGTGGGCTTCTCCCCACGTTTAGCGTGACCGCGCATTTAATTGCCTTTGTGGGGGGGGGGGCCGTCGTTGCAGCGATGGGGCAAAAGAGGACCTGCACGTCCGATGCAGACCCCCGGGCTGCCTCGCCGCAATGCCTGAAAGATTGCTATCTATGATTTCATCTAAAAGCACAGTGTCAGCTGTCACCACATGTCTCCACAAAAAAAAAGCCATAAACTCAGCACGTGAACAAATATTAAAAATCTGGTAAAATCTTCATAAACATTTATTTAATCCATCAATAAAAAGACAAAAATAGGCGACATTACCGGTCCAGAGACCATAGCGAATACGCGTTTCGAATGATTACATTCTTAACAATGACCATGATTAGAATGAATGTAATTACATTGAAAACGAATAGGTCGTATTAGGTCCTTGGATTTCCCGATTATCCGCCTATTTTGCTACCTTTTTTCATTCGATGGATAAATAAATGTTATGTACGATTTTTACACAGATCTATATATCATCTTTTGGTGCCAGCTGCGCACCGTGAGTCTCTTGGACGCTCTTGGTCGTCCGCTGCGTGATTCTCTTCCCTTTTCCCTTTTTCCCCCTCCCCCTTCCCCCTCTTATTTTCTTTCCTCTCCCCTTACCCCTTTTTCCCCCTTCTTCTCCCCCCCTTCCCTCTCTCCCCTTCCCCTTCACCTCTTCCCCCCCCCCCCCCCCCCCCCTTATCCCTCGACCCAGCTTTTCCTTCGAGCATCTACTACAAACGAGTCTACTGCCATTGTGAACGTGATGACTGACAGGCTCTCCTCTTTTGTTTGACAAAAGTTTATAAAAATGCATGCTTACTTGAGAAGACAGCGATTCAAACATGATTTTTCCCCACATTAGGGTTTTATTTGGCAAATTTAGTAAGACATAAGTATAGTATCCCCGTAATCGTACAATAAAAGTAAAAAAAAAAAACAACAAACAAAAAAAAACACCAGTACAGAATTGATGCTTTCTACTCCTAACCTCGAAAGAAAGTTCATAAATTTTCAACAATAAGTGAGATACCAACGCCAAAATGGTAACACTGAAAAAGAATCTTGTCCCGCAAAAAAATGCCGTCACATGACCCCAATAACGAAAAAGCTAAAATTTTATAGCCTGCATAATGGGCCAATGAGGAAACTAAAATCCTGGCAGCTGCAGCACGCTCCTTCCCTTCTGCGCCTCGCTGTGCACCCATAAAACAAGTATGAGCCACATGTGGGCTCTGTCTATCTTTTGGAAATGTGTAAATTTTAGGGCTAAATGAACGTATAACCGTCTAAATTTCACCTCCATTTTGATTCAATTACTATGAAGATCTCAAGGGGTTAACAGCAGTTTCTGATAGTTTGAGTGGTGCAGATTTGAAAATGGGTTGATTATGTTGGGTGGTTTTGATGCCAAATATTTAAAATTTCATTCAAAACCATAATTATCCCCAAAATAGTCAATTCTGAAAATACGGAAAATTTATATTCTTTTTGTAAGCCCCATGACATCAAAATAAATTATTCAGACATTTCAATTATGAAAAATGTAAAGTAAGACATATGGGAAATGTTATTCAGCAACTTATTTAGGTGTTAATCTGCCTGAAAACTCAACGATTTCGAACACGGCAATGATGCCGGCAGCTCCAGAAAGATGACAGCCCATGGGCGCCGCCATCTTGCCGCGGATCATCGCATCCCGTGATGTCATCAGGGAGCGGCGATCCGTCGCCGTGACAGCCTCGGGTCTTCCAAAAACCCAGGCTGTCTTGTTTTAAGGGAAAATCCCCATATACTGCCATACTGTAGTACGGCAGTATATGATAGGATCGATGAGACAACCTAGGGTTAAAGTACCCTAGGGAGTCTGAAAAATAGTAAAAAGTAAAAATAAAAAAGTTAAAAAAATTATAAAAAACCTAAAATATTCAAATCACCCCCCTTTCCCTAGAACTGATATAAATATTAATAAACAGTAAAAATCATAATCACATTAGGTATCCCCACGTCCAAAAATGCCCGATCAAAATATAAAAGTTTTTTCACTGCGTTTTATACCGTAACGGAAAATATCGCCCAAATTAAAATAAATAAATCGGGGGCGTGGGAACCGCGTCTAAGATGGCAGCGTGAATCCAGCAAGTCCCTGACCTGGTGCCGAACCGCTACATACCGTAGCAGTACAAGAGCTGCACCGAACTCCAAAAAGCTCTGGGAAGGAGCAGAACCGCTCCACAAACAGAAGCGGAACCGGGGGCGGGATTCTCCAACCTCTGGACCGCTACCTGCGACCGATATCCCGGCCGGACCGACATTCTGCAGCACGTGCGGCTGCCATTTTTCCCAGCAGAGGAGACTGAGAAGGCTCAGATCCTTGCAGCCGATCAGACCCCGTCAGGGCTGCCTGGGCAATGCCTGAAAGAATATCTATGTTTCATTCTCTTCAAAGGCACACAGTTGTCACCTTTCCAATCCCATGTCCACCCCACAAAAAAAAAACAAGAAACATCAACCAGCACTGTTGACACAAAATTTAAAATACTGGTAAAAAATCTCAGAACATTTATTTAATTCCAATCAATAAAAAGACAAAAATAGGCGACATACGCGTCCAGAGACCCAGCGACCTACGAGTTTCGAATGTACATTGCTTAACCAATGACCATGTTAAGAATGTAATGTAAATCATTCGACAACGCATGGTCGCTATAGGTCCTCTGACCGTATCTCGCACTTGTTTTGTCTTTTATGATGGATAAATAAAGTTATGAGATTTTTACCAGAATTATATACTCTTTGGGTGGCTGGAGTTGCTACGTTTTGGATCTCGGTTCGTCTGTTATTGCGACCACAGCTGTTTCCTTCGCGATATCCTCCACAAACGGTATAACTGCATTGTGAACGTGAGTGAGCTGACAGGTCTCTTTTTTGTTTGACAAAAGTAAAAATGTCGCTACTTGGAAGCAGCGATTTCAAATGATTTTTCCCCACATTAGGTTTTATTTGGCAAATTTTAGTAAGACAATAAGTATAGTATCCCCGTAATCGACGACAATAAAAGTTAAAAAAAAACAAACAAAAAAAAAAACACCAGTACAGAATTGATGCGTTCTACTCCTAAACTCGAAAGAAAGTTCCTAAATTTTCAACAATAGTGAGATACCAACGCCAAAATGGTACACTGAAAAAGAATTTTGTCCCGCAAAAAAATGCCGTCACATGACCCAAATAACGAAAAAGCTAAAATTTTATAGCCTGATAATGGGCCAATGAGGAAACTAACTTGGCAGCTGCAGCACGCTTCCTTCCCTTCTGCGCCTCGCTGTGCACCCATAAAACAAGTATGAGCACATGTGGGCTCGCGCTATCTTTTGGAAATGTGTAAATTTTAGGCTAAATGAACGTATACCGTCTAAATTTCACCTCCATTTTGATTCAATTACTATGAAGATCTCAAGGGGTTAACAGCAGTTTGATAGTTTGGAGGGTGCAGATTTGAAAGGGGTTGATTATGTAGGGTGGTTTGATGCCAAATATTAAAATTTCATTCAAAACCAATTATCCCCAAAATAGTCAATTATGAAAATACGGAAATTTATATTCTTTTGTAAGCCCCATGACATCAAAATAAATTATTCAGACACTTTCAATATTAAAAATGTAAAGTAGACATATGGGAAATGTTATTCAGCAACTTATTTTGGTGTTAATCTGCCTGAAAACTCAAGATTTCGAACACGGCAATGATGCTGGCGGCTTCAAAAGAGACAGCCCATGGGCGCCGCCATCTTGCCGCGGATCCAGCATCCCGTGATGTCATCAGGGAGCGGCGATCGTCGCCGTGACAGCCTCGGGTCTTCCAAAAACCCAGGCTGTTTGTTAAGTAAGGGAAAATCCCCATATACTGCCATACTGTAGTACGGCAGTACATGATAGGATCGATGAGACAATCTAGGGTTAAAGTACCCTAGGGAGTCTGAAAAATAGTAAAAGTAAAAAATAAAAAGTTAAAAAAATTATAAAAAACCTAAAATATTAAAACACCCCCTTCCCTAGAATGATATAAATATTAAAAACAGTAAAAATCATAATCACATATGTATCCCACCGTCCAAAATGCCGATCAAAATATAAAATTTTCACTGCGTTTTATACCGTAACGGAAAATATCGCCCAAATAAAAATAAATAAATAAAAATACGGGGGCGTGGGAGCCAGCGGCTAAGATGGCAGCGTGAATCCGAAGTCCTGATCCTGGTGCCGAATACGCTAAATACGCAGTAGCACAGCTGGCACCGAAGCTCCAAAAGCTCTGGGAAGGAGCAAAGAAACCCCACAACAGAAGCGGAACGGGGGCATCTCCCAACCTCTGGACCGCTACCTGCGACGATTCCCCGCCGGCCGAATCTTCTGCAGCACGTGCGGCTGCATTTTTCCAGCAGAGAGACTGAGAAGGCTGTAGACGCGGCGCACGAGGAAGGCAGAAAGCATGTCATCCCCAAGAGCGGCGAACCGGGCGACCGGTCACTAATCCACCACGCTGAAGGGGAAGGGCGAGTCGCCGAAACAGCTCAATTAAACCAGGGTCACAGCGGCAACACCCGGCAGAGGAGCACCCAGAAGCCGAAACAAGAGCCCCGCATGTTGGACAACTCCTCCAGATCCCCAGGGCACACTAAAGGGACGGGACAGTGCAGGATAGGTCCCCGCATACCAGAACCAGAAAAAGGGAGCAGAAAGCCCCCCGAGATCCCCCCGTTAAGCAATACCCTTCACAGGAAGGGAAAAACATACAGCGCAGAAACTGCGCAGGCTACACCGCGGGGGCCCACCCTATGATACCGAATTTACCAAATATCGAATCTACCAAAGCCGTCAAAAGAGGAGTAAGAGACATCCCACACTGGGAACCCCCACATGAAGACAGCCAGATGCAGGACATCGGGGCCATCCGTCTTCACTAGATACCAAGACCATCCCCAGTATTGGCCTTAGTCATCCTGAATCACAACCAGTCTCTGAAGGGAAAACATCCCCAACTACAAGAGATGAACATCTTACAAGCTATTACAGAACTCTTCCAAACTAAAGAGGGGATTTTAAGATGTCTTCTTACCACCCCGCATATCTTGTTCCTTTACAAGTCTGGGTGAGACTTTTGACAGATCAATTTGAAAGAGCCCATAGGGCACTGTAAGAGTGTGACACTAGGGGGCGCTGGAGAGCAACCACAACAACAGGGTTGAAAAGGACCTTGACCAATCCCATCCCTGGCCAAATCCAGAGGGAGAGTCACAGCAAGCCAGTGCTGTGTGTCCTGCAGTCAGCAGGAGGACTTGGGACCAGTTGGAGACAGACAGGTGGTCTGTCCCAAGAGGACTGGGATCCAGAAAGGACATTGTTTGGTTGAGCTCACCAAGAGCCAGAGCGCTGAGGAGGAACCCCAGCAATGGGGAGTTAGGGTTCAAGAAGTGAGGTAGTGCCCTAAGTAGAGGCTAAGCTGTTTATTATTTTTGTTCCTGTAAAGGTTTTAAAGCTGAATAAAGCCGTTTTCTTTTGGATTGCTGCAAGCTCCTACGTAACTGTTTTTGGCGCTCAGCACCACAAAAGTCGCCTGTGAGGTCCGGAAGCTTCTACCTTTGATGCTAAGTTACTCCCAAACCCTACATATGGTGGAGGATGCGGGCATGAGGAGATCCACGCAAGGGCCAAAGAAAACATATTTGCTGAACTGCAGTAATTTGGATTGTGGCCTACAGCTGAAACAGCAGGAGTAATTGCAAGGCAGAGACCCAAGGTTGGGTGAGTGAATCCACAATCAAAATGGTTCTGCAAAACTGGTGACGTTTAAACTCTGGAAGTGGAATCCAGGCAATGGACTTTGTTTATGCTATGGCACACATGCTAGTGGCAACAAATTGAAACAGTATCCTGAACTGTATTGCTGTGTGAAAGTAAGGTTGACCAGACTGAAATGGTTAATAAAATTTGAAAGAGCCCATAGGCACTTAAGAGTGTGAACCTAGGGGGCGCTGGAGCAACCCCACAACCGAGGGTTTGAAAAGGACCTTGACCACTCCATCCCTGGCCAACTCCAGAGGTAGACTCAACACAAGCCAGTCTGTGTGTCGCTTGCATCACAGGATGACTTGGGACCAGTTTTGGAGACAACAGTGGTCTGTCCCAAGAGGACTAGGGATCCAGAAGACATTGTGTTTGTTGAACCTCACCAAGACGCATAAGCGCCTGAGGAGAGGGAACCCCAGCAATGACGGAGTTAGTTTTCAGAAAGTGAGGTACGTGCCCGCTAAGTATGAGGCTATAGGCTGTTTAATTTTTGTTTCCTGTAAGGTTTTAAAGCTGATAGGAAGCCCGTTTTCTTTGGATTGGCTGCAAGCTTCCCTACTAACTTGTGTTGGCGTCCGCACCACAAAAGTCCGCCTGTGAAGTCCGGAAGCCTGCTCTTTGATGCTAAGTTACTCCCAAACCTACATTGGTGAGGATGCTCGGCATGAGGAGTCCACGCAGGGCCAAAGAAACCATGGATTGTTGCTGACTGCAGTAATTTGGGATTGGTGGCCTACAGCTGAAACAGCAGATATTGCCTGCAAGACCTCGATGTTGGGTGATGAATCCACAATAAATTGTGCTGCAACTGTGAACGTTTACTAAACTCTGGAAGTGAATCCGAAGGCAATGTACCTTTGTTTATGCTATGGCACACTGCTAGTGGCAACAATTGAAACAGTATCCTGAACTGTATTGGCTGTGGTGAAAGTAAGGCTTGACGCATACTGAAATGGTTCATTGTATAGCCTGTATTTTCTTTGAAGATAGAATAAATGCTGGTTGTGGTAGTGCACAGAAGGACTGTTTTGTTGAATGCATTGACTACAAAGAGAACAGTAAAACGTGGACACATTTAAACGAGAGTTATTCTGAATATTGTGTTTTGCTGTTTGCAACCATGGGCAAGAAAAAGAAAAAAATTTCATTGTGTAATAAAGCAAAGCGAACACAGGTGGCGTTAGTACAGGGTCAGTCCAAGGATAGGGGTTCGCAAACTGGACCCGGGGTCTGCGCTGCCACTAAAGCCAATACACTGCATGAAGTGATTTATTTTATGAAGCACACCTCTGTTCAATGATTGAATAGAATCCTGTTGTCTGTTGTTGTCACATACTATTTACATGATATATTCTAGAAGTCCAAACATATGTGCATCAGCTTGCAGATAATGAGACAACAATCAGGTTTGTGTAGAGGGTGAAATAGCGGCCAGGTTGGAAATGGCGTCTGATAGAAATGTGAAATTCAGAAAGAGCTTGACTACTCCATAAAAATTTCATGCTGGCAGTAACTGGAAAAAATGTGTGCTGGGTTTGCCTGGAATGGACTATGTCACTAAGAAGGAGTTTGATGAGATGAAATGTTCTCTGTGTAGTAAAGTTCTACATAGTGTGGAGCAAAAGCAAGAGATGGAGATGCAATTGCAGAATTTAAAGGAGCAGCGTCTCCAAGATGACCGCGTCAGAGAATGCACTATTGATAAATTAAGGTGTGATCTTCATTTGCTAGAAGAGGAGCTTGACAGAACTAAATGTGCTAAAAGTGAGCAAAGCAAGTTTTTGCAAAATCAGTTGGAGATTCAAGATACAAAGTATAAAAACCTCTCAGCTGAATTGATTGATAAGGAGAATGAAGTTGAACACTTGAGGAAAGCAGTGTCTGACAGAGATGCACAGTTAGAATCTGTGAAGGAGACTTTGCAGTCAGAGCGGACCACACATGCACTAAGGGACGCTCACATAACTCATGAAGTAAAGGAATGGCAGAGCAGAGTTGCAGTTTTTGAAGAAAAAGTAATGACTCTAGAAACTAAAATCTGTGAGCTGGAGCAGGAGCGAAACATTTCTTATGCCAGTAATGAAAGGGTGTCTATTCTGATGCAGGAGAAGGACAAAGAAATGGTGGAGATGTCATCCTGTTTTTCTCATAATTTGGATAGACTACATATTGAACGTGGAGAAATTGTATCGGACCTGGAAGCCTTGAAGAAAATGTATAAAGAAAAGACTGACAAAACTAACAGTAACATGGAACATCAGATGGAGGACATGAGGATTCAGTTTGAGAAAATCCAATCTGATTTATGTGTTCAAATTGTAGATCTACAAAGTCAAACTGCTAAATTAAAAGCACAAGTGTGTAAACTGGAGGAAAATTTGCAATTCAAACTTGCAGAAAGCAAGGAAGACACTACTCAGAGGTATAAGGTCCTGGAGAAAGTTCTGGAGCTGGAATTGAAGGCTGGCCGTACACAGATGGATATGGCACCAGGAAAAGCTGCCGCTATTGAGGAAGAGAGAATAAAGTTGTGTTACAAAGATAAGAATGTTGGGCATTATATTCTACTGTGTGATGACCTACAGTATGAGAGCTTACAAAAAACTGCTATTACTGAGGAAAAGGGGATTGGTGTTTACCCAAGCAAGAGTAAAGTGTTTAAGTTGTCTTCCTCTTCTTGTCCTAGCGCTGGTGCTATCAAAGGCTTGAAAAGTCAGACTCCACCATCATACAACAAAAAGCTATATAATAAAACTAAGAAGCCAAAATTAAATGTAAACCTACAGGCTGTTGATGAGGTGAAACCGTCTTCTATAGTTTTGGAAAACAATGGAGTTAAAGAGCAGATAAAAGGCAAGTTTGAGAAGTCTACAAATGTCCAGTACTATGAGTGCAGTGAACTGGCCAATAGGGTCGAAGTACATCCAAAGCCAAGGACAAGAGTCATTAAGAGTGACCAGAGGTATGTTGTCACAGCCCTTAAAATGCCTAATCCCATGGTGGATGTTGTCTCCATGTTATCCACAAAGTGCAAAAAGAAACTACACTTGAAAATAAAAGGTGAAATACAGGCTTTACAACCTGATGCAGATGTCAAGAACAAAGGCTTGAAAAGTCAGACTCCACCTTCATACAACAAAAAGCTATGTAATAAAACTAAGAAGCCAAAATTAAATGTAAACCTACAGGCTGTTGATGAGGTGAAACCGTCTTCTATAGTTTTGGAAAACAATGGAGTTAAAGAGCAGATAAAAGGCCAGTTTGAGAAGTCTAAAAATGTCCAGTACTATGAGTGCAGTGAACTGGCCAATAAGGTCCAAGTACATCCAAAGCCAAGGACAAGAGTCATTAAGAGTGACCAGAGTTATGTTGTCACAGCCCTTAAAATGCCTAATCCCATGGTGGATGTTGTCTCCATGTTATCTACAAAGTGCAAAAAGAAACTACACTTGAAAATAAAAGGTGAAATACAGGCTTTACAACCTGATGCAGATGTCAAGAAACAGTTGAAATGAAGAGTTTCTATGTCCATAACAAAAAGTAATTGTGAAACTGAACCATCTTTCTTAACACACAAAAGCAAAAGATGGTTGAAAGTCATTTTTAATGTTCAGTCAGAGAACCTCAACAAAGAAACAGAAATGCCAAGTTCCAGGAAAAGTAGAATGACAGGAACTTGGAAGATGAGACCACCAGACAAGATGTGTGCTACAGTTGAGAAAATGTGGACAGACATTGTACATGTCTACTTAAGTGAAAAGGAACGTCGTCATTGCATGTCTTGTCCCAGGGTCGCTCACCCCATAAGTGGTGAGCTGAGGGGGAGGATATGTAAGAGTGTGAACCTAGGGGGCGCTGGAGAGCGACCCACAACCAGGCCAGACATCAAAATAAATTATTAGACATTTCAATTATGAAAATGAAAGAAGACCTATGGGAAATGTTATTCAGCAACTTATTTGGTGTTATCTGCCTGAAAAACTCAACGATCTTCGAACACGGCAATGATGCTGGCGGCTTCAAAAGATGACAGCCCATGGGACGCCATCTTGCCGCGGATCAATCGCATCCCGGATGTCATCAGGGAGCGGCGATCCGTCGCCGTGACCAGCCTCGGGTCTTCCAAAAACCCAGGCTGTCTTGTTTTAAGGAAAATCCCCATATACTGCCCATAACTGTAGTACGGCAGTATATGATAGGATCGATGAGACAAACCTAGGGTTAACAGTACCCTAGGGAGTCTGAAAAATAAAAAGTAAAAATAAAAAAAGTAAAAAAAATTATAAAAAAACCTAAAATATTCAAATCACCCCCCTTTCCCTAGAACTGATATAAATATTATAAACAGTAAAAATCATAATCCAATTAGGTATCCCCACGTCCAAAAATGCCCGATCAAAATATAAAGTTTTTTCACTGCGTTTTATACCGTAACGGGAAAATATCGCCCAAATTAAAAAAATAAAATACGGGGGGCGTGGCTAGCCAGCTCTAAGATGGCAGCGTGAATCCAGAGCTCCTGATCCCTGGTGCCGAATACGCTAAATAGCAGTGCACAAGCTGGCACCGAGCTCCAAAAACGCTCTGGGAAGGAGCAGAAACCGCTCCACAACAAAGCGGAACGGGGCATCTCCCAACCTCTGGACGACGCTACCTGCGACGATCTCCCCTGCCGGCCGAATCTCGCAGCCGTGCGGCTGCCAGTTTTCCACAGCCAGAGGAGACTGAGAAGGCTGTAGACCGCGGCGCCACGAGGAAGGCAGCAAGCATGTCATCCCCAGAGCGGCGAGCGGCGCCCCGGCTCCACAATCCACCACCGCTGAAGGGAGGGCGAGTCGCCGAAAAACAGCTGCAATTAACCAGGGTCACAGCGGCAACACCCGGCAGAGAGCCCCAGAAGCGCAAACAAGAGCCCCGCATGTTGGAAACTCCTCAGATCCCCAGGCACATTAAAGAGGAGAGGGAACAGTGCAGGATAGTCCCCGCATACCAGAACCAGAAAAAGGGAGCAGAAGCCCCCCGAATCCTCCCCTAAGCAATACCCTGTCACAAAGGGAAAACAACAGCGCAGCTGCGCAGGCTATACACTGCAGGTGGCCCACCTATATCCCGAAATCTACCAATCTACATCTACCAAAGCCTCAAAAGAGAAGTAAGAGCTCCCACACTCGGGACCCCCACAGTGAAACATGCAAGATGAGGAACACGGGGCCATCCGTCTTTCACTAGATACCAAGACCCATCCCCGTATTGGCTAGTCTCTGAATCACAACAGGCTCTGACGGGAAAACATCCCCAATACAAGAGAGACATCTCTACAAGCATATTTACAGAATCTTCCAACTAAGAGGATTTTAAGATGCTTACTTACCACCCCGATATCTTTGTCCTTACCAGTCCTGGTGATGACTCTTTGCAGATCAAATTTGAAAGAGCCCATAGGGCACTGTAAGAGTGTGAACCTAGGGGGCGCTGGGAGCAACCCCACAACCAGGGTTTGAAAGGACCTTGACCACTCCCATCCCTGGCCAACTCCAGAGGGAGAGCTCACAGCAAGCCGTGCTGTGTGTCCTGCAGTCAGCAGGATGATTGGGACCAGTTGGAGACAGACAGGTGGTCTGTCCCAAGAGGACTGGGATCCAGAAAGGACATGTTGGTTGAGCTCACCAAGAGCCAGAGCGCTGAGGGGAACCCCAGCAATGGGAGTTAGGTTCAAGAAGTGATGGTAGTGCCTAAGTAGAGGCTAAGCTGTTTATTATTTTTGTTCCTGTAAAGGTTTTAAAGCTGAAAAAGCCGTTTTCTTTGGATTGCTGCAAGCTCCTACGTAACTGTTTTTGGCGTCAGCACCACAAAAGTCGCCTGTGAGGTCCAGCTTCTACCTTTGATGCTAAGTTACTCCCAAAACCTACATATGGTGGAGGATGCGGGCATGAGGAGATCCACGCAAGGGCCAAAGAAAACATATTTGCTGAACTGCAGTAATTTGGATTGTGGCCTACAGCTGAAACAGCAGGAGTAATTGCAAGGCAGAGACCCAAGGTTGGGTGAGTGAATCCACAATCAAAATGGTTCTGCAAAACTGGTGACGTTTAAACTCTGGAAGTGGATCCAGGCAATGGACTTTGTTTATGCTATGGCACACATGCTAGTGGCAACAAATTGAACAGTATCCTGAACTGTATTGCTGTGTGAAAGTAAGGTTGACCAGACTGAAATGGTAATTGTAATAGCCTGTATTTCTTTGAAGATAGAGAAAATGTGGTTGTTGTAGTGCAACAGAAGGACTGTTTTGGTTGAATGCTATTGACTACAAAGAGAACAGTAAAACGTGGACACATTTATAACGAGGTTATTCTGAATATTGTGTTTGCTGATATTCACAATGGGCAAGAAAAAGAAAGTTTCATTGTGTAATAAGCAAAGCTGAACACAGGTGCGTTAGTACAGCAGTCTCAAGTAGAGGGTCGCAAACCTGGAACCGGGTCTGCAGGCTGCAACTAAAGCAAATCACTGCATGAAAGTGATTTAATTTTTATGAAGCACCTCTGTTCATGATTGTATAATCCTGTTGCTGTTGTGTCACATACTATGTACATGATGAATATTCTAGAGAGCCAAACAATATGGTGCAGCAGCTTCAAGATGGATGAAAACATCAGGTTTGTGTATGAGGGTGAAATAGCGGACTGGAAATGGCGTCTGATAAGAAAATGTGAAATTAAAGAAAGAGCTTGAACTCCATAAAAAGTTCATGCTGCAGTAATGGTAAAAATGTGGCGTGTGGTTTGCCTGGAATGGACTATGTCACTAAGAAGGAGTTTGATGAGAGAAATGTTCTCTGTGTAGTAAAGTTCTACATAGTGTGGAGCACAAAGCAGAGATGGAGATGCAATTGCAGAATTTAAAGGAGCAGCGTCTCAAGATGACCGCGTCAGAGAATGCACTATTGATAAATTAAGGTTTGATCTTCATTTGCTAGAAGAGGAGCTTGACAAGAACTAAAGTGCTAAAGTGAGCAAAGCAGTTTTGCAAAATCAGTTGGGAGATTCAAGATACAAAGTATAAAACCTCTCAGCTGAATTGATTGATAAGGAGAATGAAGTTGAACACTTGAGGAAAGCAGTGTCTGACAGAGATGCACAGTTAGAATCTGTGAAGGAGACTTTGCAGTCAGAGCGGACCCACATGCACTAAGGGACCGCTCACAAACTCATGAAGTAAAGGAATGGCAGAGCAGAGTTGCAGTTTTTGAAGAAAAAGTAATGACTCTAGAAACTAAAATCTGTGAGCTGGAGAGGAGACGAAACATTTCTTATGCCAGTAATGAAGGGTGTCTATTCTGATGCAGGAGAAGGACAAAGAAATGGTGGAGAGGTCATCCTGTTTTTATATATTTGGATAGACTACATATTGAACGTGGAGAAATTGTATCGACCTGGAAGCCTTGAAGAAAATGTATAAAGAAAGACTGACAAAACTAACAGTAACATGGAACATCAGATGGAGGACATGAGGATTCAGTTTGAGAAAATCCAATCTGATTTAGTGTTCAAATTGTAGATCTACAAGTCAACTGCTAAATTAAAGCACAAGTGTGTAACTGGAGGAAAATTTGCAATTCAAACTTGCAGAAAGCAAGGAAGACACTACTCAGAGGTATAAGGTCCTGAGAAAGTCCTGGAGCTGGAATTTAAGGCTGGCCGTACACAGATGGATATGGCACCGGAAAAGCTGCCGCTATTGAGGAAGAGAGAATAAAGTTGTGTTACAAGATAAGAATGTTGGGCATTATATTGTACGTGTGATGACCTACAGTATGAAAGCTACAAAAAACTGCTATTACTGAGGAAAAGGGGATTGGTGTTTACCCAAACAAGAGTAAAGTGTTAAGTTGTCCTCTTCTTGTCCTAGTGCTGGTGCTATCAAAGGCTGAAAGTCAGACTCCACCTTCATACAACAAAAAGCTATGTAATAAAACTAAGAAGCCAAAATTAATGTAAACCTACAGGTGTTGATGAGGTGAAAACCGTCTTCTATAGTTTTGGAAAACAATGGAGTTAAGAGCAGATAAAAGGCCAGTTTTGGAAGTCTAAAAATGTCCGATACTATGAGTGCAGTGAACTGGCCAATAAGGTCCAAGTACATCCAAAGCCCAGGACAAGAGTCATTAAGAGTGACCAGAGTATGTTTGTCAGCCTAAAATGCTAATCCCATGGTGGATGTTGTCTCATTTATCTACCAAGTGCAAAAGAAACTACACTTGAAATAAAAGGTGAAATACAGCTTTACAACCTGATGCAGATGTCAAGAAACAGTTGAAATGAAGAGTTTCATGTCCATACAAAAAGTAATTGTGAAACTGAACCATCTTTCTTAACACACAAAAGCAAAAGATGTGTTGAAAGTCATTTTAATGTTCAGTCAGAGAACCTCAACAAAAAAACAGAAATGCCAAGTTCCAGGAAAAGTAGAATGACAGGAACTTGGAAGATGAGAACCACCAGACAAGATGTGCACTAAGCTGGATGATCGTACCTTTCCTGGAACATTTCTTACAATGCCATTGTTTAATATGTAGTTTCACTATTGTAATAATGCCATGTATCTAAACCTCCTATTGTTTTTTCTTTGCGAAACAAATAGATATAGAAACTGAATCGTTCTCTTTCTTCTTTCCCCCCCAAGGATGGTAAAAACCACACCTAGTATACCTAAGTTATCTTCAGGTATTTTCATACATCCCAAATCTTATATTTGCCGAACATCTTCATTATTGCATTTATGTATTGTATCTTAAATTTTTTTCATGACTCTTTACAAAATTCTATACAAATTTTTTAGCAGCTTCTTGAATGCGATGTACTAAATTTATGCCATGGGCAATCATGCACACCATACAAGAGCCATGTAGTCACAGTCCTCTCGAGTAATTCGGACATATCTCGTCTCCCGATGTTACTAAATTATACTCTATACTATTGACCTACAGTCCGGAGCTTCTAGAGACACATCACATCGCAATTAGTACCATTCGGGCCGCGATGTGCCAGTATTCTTCTCCTTGCCTTGGGGGCTCCCGTCACATGGCACAATCGAATTACTTCCGGTTCCCGTGGTGACATCACTTACGGTCATGACGTCCTTCTGGTCCAGCGGTGGCGTCACTACGGTAATCGCAACGGCGCTACACAGGCACTGCCTCACCTTACCTCTATGTGACACCAATCAAGATTAAGTACATTTTGGATTATCTCCTCTTTCCTATCTCAATTGTTCTTCTTCCTCCATTTCCGTTACAGCCTCACAATCCATTCGGACATGTTACCTATATACCCTACAACATACAGAACCCCTATCACTACTGCATTGCTCCATTCGTAATGCAGCCTCACATTCTTCCAATGATCACATCTTACAAAAACTTTTTGGATGAAAGTTATCTTATTAAGGCGTTACTTTGTAGATATGTATATAATTGTAAAAGATTTCCCTTACCCCCTTACCACATACCAACAGCCTTATGCTTACTTATGTTATTTCGCTCTAGGTCAGATCCTACTTGACAAAGGTCGAGTGAGCGAAACGTCGTGATAATTAATTATGATCTGAAATAATTGTTTCTATAATTTATGTACCACGGGTGAAGGCTTTTGTGTAAGCGATATAATCACTGGAATAAAAAAATAACATTTGGAAATATATTGGAAAAGACTTAATACCGGTGTGTGCCATGTTATTCATCTATTTGAAGTGGGATTGCGAATCCTACACTGAGCACCACCACCATATCAAGGGCGGGCCACTATGTTTCGTACGAATTGGTAAGGGTAAATTGTGGGGAGGAAGAGTGGATAATTCTAGGCTTGTAAACGGCTTTACTTGTATACCTGCCCGCCCCTCTCGTGAATCCACGGATGTGATCTTGGTCATTGTGCAAGGAAACCCGCAAACCTTTCCTCCCACTGTTTGCGTTCATGCTTCCCAAAGGGGTCGAATTACTGGAGCGGAGGAGGAATGCCTCTATCCTTTACACTCCTTTCGGATGGCTCAGCGCCCTTGTTGCATGTGCCCCGTACTGAATGCTTTTTATCTCTAAAGTCCTGAAAAGGCTGCATCTGGTTTAACCTTCTTACCTCAGGGAACCCCTTCCCATTGGTCAGCCGCTTTTTCCAAAAATTGAATAAAGCTATGGTCCAAACATGAATTCCCCTTCATATGGAAGCTGAAGGTTTGGATTCAACCTAAAATCCCCACTCCCTTGTATGCCATAAAGCTCTCTGGCTCAATAGATCAAGCACCCGCTTTCGCTGAAAACCTGATGGATTCACCAAGACGCATCGGCAATCTAAAGGCACAGTAAGAAGACTTTACATGTTTGAAGAGGTCCTAACAGGAGCGCTCTCTCGGGTGCCTTCCCTAATATGATTTTCCAGCTCTGAAACAGAAATTACCATATTACGGGGCTACAGAGGTAGGGGCTCAAATTAGCTTTTAGGTTAAGCATAGTTAGACTCCCAGACTCTAAGCAAAACATTAGCTTTCCTTTCCAGGGGTCTTTTAGCTGGAATAGAGTCCCAAAGGGAGGTCAGTTGCCACTTGTTCAGTTTCAACCCTGGACGGCAACCTGGGAGGAATGTTCCAGAAACTAGGTCGCCTTCATCAAAATAAACGACTTCCTAAACTCATTAGATACAGGACATTCTTTTTCGGGATCTATTCCTTCTTCCGGAATAAGTTGCTAAGAGTATCGTTGAGGGGGAACACTTTTTCTGGGATCTAAGGATGCCAAACGTTACATGAAGGTATTTCACGTCCGCCCGTTCCCTTCCATACCCCCGCCAATTCCTCGGCTTGACCCGCCCCCCCTCCACCCATCCCCTCCTTCACCTTCTATCTTTCTCCCCCAGACCCCCGATCCTGTTCCCTTCCCTCCCTGTCCTACCCCTCCCCCCCTCCTTTTCCCCATCCGTCACAGCTTCCCACCTTTATCGCCCCATACTTCCCTCCCTGTTCCCTCACCCTGCCCTTTTCTATCTCTCATTCTTCTCCTTTCTTAGTTTGTTCCCGAATAGATTAGCTCTCCCACTCTCAACAATTTTTAGGGTATCACGAATTAGCTTTAAGCAATTGATCCAAAATCCTCAGAGTTAAAACAGGGTATCGGATTCATCTTTGAGCAAAGTAGAGCAGTGAGGGATCAATATCTAAGATCCTTAAATTAATGATTGTCACGGAGTCAGGGTCGCTGTTGAGGCAATTTAGAGCCCTTTTGGCGGGGATCGAAAGGACTACGAGGCTATGGAGGGCTACGGAGGTCTGGACTTACCCTTTAATGAAGGAGCGTTATCTCCTCCATGAATCCTGTTCTCTCTCCCTCAGAGCGTTTAAGGGTAGAGCTTTGTAGTTGCACATATTGATTTATGATAGCAGATCGTTTCCCTTCTTTAGAGGGTCTTTGCTCCTACTTTCTCTTTCGGATCCTACCAAGAGAGAAAGCGATAGCTTAGATTTATAGGGTATATATAACCTCTTTGACAATAGAGCTCTATACCCCTTTAACTATTATACGACAATCACAGGGGCTGTGGAAGGGGTCTTAAATACAGAACACCATGGAAGGGACTTGCAGTAAAGAGATAGATGCTTCCATAGACACTTATATATTATAGTAAGAGGGTGACTTAATCACAATAGGTACTTTATCGGCGATAGCAGAGGCGAACTAGACCTAAGAGTACGAGGTGAGATACCTGCGACCAATCTTAAATTTGGCGTCAGCCTGAGCCCAGTACATCACTCCAGTTGGCCCCCCGAGACCCGGAAGTTTCAATCAAAGATGTTGGAGGCACGTGAACTTCCGGGGGGTACCTGGATCTGCGCGGAGTCGGGGGTAGAGGGCCGGTACAAACGTACCGGAACCAGGGAAGATGCGTGGCGCATCGAGGCGAGGCCCGGGACTGGCAGGGGAAGGGTCAGACCATGCCTGCATTTTTTCGTAGCGCTCCATCCACTGGAGGAAGCACGTGAGGAGAGTCAACATCTCTTGCTCCTGACACTGTGTAGGGGAAGGAAAGACCACTGGAGTAGGTGATTCGGGTTGGGCCTTTTAACTTCTCTGCTTCTGTACCCACAGAGGGGGTCATCCTCCAGGGGGGGCCGTCATAAAGGAAATAGTTGTACAATAAAATATTTGTTAAAAACCCACTTTTCTCATTGAACCCCCAAAAATAAATAAAAATGAAAATCTTTGAAACGGTGAGTTAAGTGTTAAATAGCTCACCTTCCGGTACACATGCAAAGTGTATAAGGTTAAGCATGCAAAAAGTTGGGGGGGGGCCCCTAAAAGACCACATACAAAAATTGCTAAAAATGCCAAGGCACTAGAGGCCTTCAGCAGCAGGGGTTAAAGGAATACAAATTTATGGTGGAAAAAGTATTTGGACGATTTGGCAGTATTGTGGCGAAGGCAAGATTTTTTTTCTCACTAGACAACATAATTTGTTAGCGTTCACCCTGTGTCCCCACTCCAATGCCGTGTATTAAAAACTCTGTGTAAGGTTTTAGCAAGTGTCTTTAATACGAACAAACGTTACAACAGTCACACAATGTGTAGACCTGCACCAATCTGGGAAGACGAATCTGCAATATTCAAGCAGCTGTTGTGACAACATGTGGGAGCAATTAATTCGAAAATGGAGAACATTGATAATCTCCCTCAAATTAAGGGGCTACCAGCAAGATCTCACTGTACAATTAATCACAAAAAGGGGAGTAAAATCCAAAGAACACCAGGAGAGACAAGTAATTACCTCCAGAAAGCTAGGAACAAAATAACACAGGCTAAGTCAGTAAAAAACATATAAGCAGGGGAACAGGTCTATATGCAGGATCTATTACTGACAGCGTAAGCCAATACATATTCAGGGCCAGGACTAACGGTTGTGTAGAGGAGAAATGGATGTCCAAGAAGAATACTGGGGGAATGTCATATGTCAGTGAAACCAAAGTAGAGCTGTTAGGCATAAAACACACACTTGTTAGTTTGGAGGTGAGGTGAATGCAGAGTGCCATCCAAGAAAACACCACCCTAGTGGAAGCATGAGGGTGGAAAACATGATCTGGGTCTGTTCTCTGCCAAAGTTACCAGAACGGACTGAAAATCGACATGAAAATCATGGAAGGACTGCATCATGAGAGATTTTGAGGCCAAAGACATTTCACTAGTAAGGGGGCATTGAAGATAAAAGACGTGGTGGATCTTCTCAGCATGACGCCGATATCCAAGCACACTGCGGGGATTGGAAAGGAGGGCTTCATAAGATGCAATTTAAAAAGGTCTGTAGTGGCCTAGCGGTCTCCAGACTTCAAACTCCTTCAAAGGTTCCCTATAGGTTAAAGTCCTGACCACAGCGAAGCCCCAAAAATATCACATTCTAGAGGAATCTGCATGGAGAGCCAACATACACAGCAACAATGTGTGCCAACCGTTGTGAAACCCTAGAAAATGTTTGCACTCTGTCATGAACAAAGGGGGTAGCCGGGGGGGGGGGGGGACACAAAGCCAACAAAGGCAAACCAAAGTATGGAGATTATTTTTTGTTGATTGAACCACCGACTACTTTCCACCATAATTGCAGCATAATGGAATATAAAAAAAAAAAAAAAAAAAAAAAAAAAAAAAAAAGATTTCTGGATTTTTGTTTTTCAATTTTTTCTCTTAAGCTGAGGTACTACCTATGTGTCAAGTACATAGGCCTCGTCTTTTTAGTGAGAGAGAACGTGCACAATGGCAGCTAACTAAATACCCCAAACAGGACCCCCCACACACCACGTAAATTAAAAGGACTCGGCTCACAGGATGTGAAGCCCTTAATATGAGACCGGTAAAACCGTTTGGGACTTCAAAAAAGGTAGGTTGCTGACAGATCGTGTGGTGGGATGCCATCTACTGAATGATCCGGACGATACCTTTACGAGCAGACCGTGACAACAGCGACGTTTCCACCTGTTTGGTTCCACTTCATAGTCAGCAGGATCCCCAAGTTGGTCAATGGTAGTCAGTTAGGCACGTCAATAGGAGAGAGTTCAGAAAGTACAAAACAGGCCATTTAGATCTTCTGGTGTCTCTCTCATATTCAACAATAATATAATATAATATATATCTATAGTAATATAATATATAGATCACAGAACTACACAGACAGACAACCCTACATCACACATACACATACTACACACAGCTCTAGACAACTATACTTAGAGAGCCCTCAGACAGGACAGTATGTATAATATTTTTTAAATTAACCCTTAACGCTGAAGCCACTTTCGCCTTCTGACACGGCCCATTTTTTAAAATATGAGTTGTCTATTTAAGTGGTTATAACGTTTGGAACGCTGTAAAAATCACCAGTCAGTTGAGATTGTACTTCGTGTGGTTGAGAAAATTAATCAAATGTTATAGTATGTTATTTTGAAATAAATGGAAATTTGCAAAAAATTTTGAAAAAAAACAAACAAAATCCCTTAAACTAAATAAAAAACAATTCAAAAATTTACTCTTTTTTGGTCGGTGGTAATATCACTAAAAACTTGATAACTAACATTTTCATATTCTGCTTTAACTTGGCATCATTTTTCAAAACTTTCTTCCTTTAGAGGATGTAGGAGGCTTATAATTTAGGTGCAATTTTTCTTTTGGAGGGTCAATAGTAGAAGTGACTTTATAAGGCCCACCATGACAGAAAACACCACAAATAACACCATTAGAAACTACACCCTCAAAATATTCAAAACAAACCTTTGGATTTTGTTACCCTATGAGCACTACATGAGGGTGAAAGAAAAATTACAAGTGAAATACAGAATGTAATTTATCTTCTATAGATTCATGTGACACTAAAATTGACCTTCACAATGGGTTTGGTATGAGTATGCCAATACCCCATTTTTGTCACTGTACCCTGCTGTACGGGCACAGGGGGCACTTGAATGGAAAGAGAGTTGTTCGTTTTTGGAGGGCAAATATGCTGAAAAAGTTTTTCATGTGTCAGAATGCATTTGAGAGCCCTAATGGTACCAACAAGAGGAAAGCCCCAACAAGGACACCATTTTGAAAGTACACCCCTTTGAGAGTTAGCAAGGTTGTAATTGTGGTAGTGCCAAACAGGGAAAAAAAGGAGAAATTTCTCAACAAAGTCACTTTTACCCAAATTTTTGTAAGGCACAAGGGATAAAAGATGAAAAAAAACACTCTAATATGTAAAATAATTCTCCAAGCACAGAACTCCCCTTTTGCACCACTTTAGAATAAAGTGTTGTATGGGTACACAGTAGGGCTTGAAGGAAAGAGGGGACTTTGGCCTGTATGAAGCCAGATTGACAATCATCCTTACAAGTGTCAGGATGCATTGCGAGAGCTAGTGGTACCAAAAAGAGGGGAACCAACAAGTGTCCCCATTTTGGAAAGTGACACCATTGGAGTATTAGCAAGGTGTATATGTGTATTTTCCCCTACAGGTGTTGCTTCAACTACCATATATACTCGAGTATAAGCCTAGTTTTTAGACAAAAATAAGTGCTGAAACCCAAACTGGTTATACTCGAGGTTTTTGTGGTAAAATTAGGGGCCTCCGCTTATACTTGGGTCGGCTTATACTCGAGTATATACGGTAGGTCTCTAAAAGGAAAAAGCATTAACATTTTCCCAAAAAAGTTTATCAGCAACCAGGCGTGATTTGTCAGCAATAAAAATTTCTGGTTATTTCATCATTAATAAAAAGTTAAAAAGGTACCATGTTTCGAACTCCAAGAGTTCTTAGTCATAGCGAGGTTCTAACAAATGAGTACATTCCTTATAAGGCATTTGTAGCGGAAGTAGATAGCGAGCAGGTAATTAGTCACGTCATAGAACCAGAAGTTGTAGAAGGAGGAAAAGAAAACAACAGGAAATAATAGAAGCCCGTTAGAAGGAATACATTGCTGATATGCAAGAAAACATCTGTAAACAGTACACACATATCAAAATTAGTATATATACATCAGATCATTTTTCAGGTTAAGCCATGCGGAAATCTAGTTTGCATGGTAGTATCCAATATGCTCTCTGTTACGCAGCGTTAACCCATCTCCACCTCTTGGGCGTTAACCCTTTTCTATAGGTGTAACTTTAGTTGTGATGTTTCACCATGTATGTGTTCTGCAGTGTTTTGAGACCGCTGATTATGACAAAAGGTTCATTAGGAAAGGATGATTGGGATACGGGCTTGTGATAGTGTTCTACAATTCTCATTTTAAGACTGCGTTTTGTGCTTCCATATTTGTAATGAACATGATGTACAGGTGAACTCAAGTGTAGTGAACATCAAGTACACTACATATGTGGTGTTGCAGTGTATGAAGGACTGTATTTCGTGTTCCATGTTGTTTTGTAGAGATGATCAATTGTGTTTCTGTATGTATTTGCAAATGGAACAGCATATTGATGCACATTTGGAAACTCCCTTTAGGGTTAGCCAAGGTGTTAGGTTTCTGGTTGGAATAATAAATTGGGGACAATCATCTCCTAGAGGTGGCAGAGTTTAGGCAGAAAACGGCAGCTGATTTAGTATTCATGCCAAAATTGGATCTTGAAATAGTATAGGTAAGTGTTTTTTGATGACATTAATAACTTGGTGATACGGTGTGTGTATTCAGTGGAAAATGTAAGTTGATTGTGTTGATTAGTTTGTTTGGGTCTTGTATGTAAAGTTAGATCTGATCGGATTGAAGATAAGTATTTGGTGCGTGTGTAAGGGTGTTTTATTGTACCCTCTATCATGCAGTCGTTGTGTTATCTGCATTGATGTTTGTTTGTACTGACTGTCTAGTGACATATGTGTTTTGCTCGTGTGAATTCTCCTAGGAAGATTTCTAACCCACATGTGGTGGGTGACAACGTTTGCAGTAAAACGGGTATTGCCTGCAGTGGGTTTGCGATTGTAAACTGCAGTGTTATGTCAGAGCTGTGAGAGGATCCAGTTAAACAAAGATCTAAAAAATGTTATGGTAGTGGGGAAATGGGAGAAAGTAATTGAATGTTATAGTTGTTGGTATTGAGTAGTTAATAAAAGTGATGATTTCTTCTTCTTTACTGTCCATACCATAAGACAGTGTCAATAAACCGACCGTACCATTGAATATTCGATAAATAAGGATTATGTACAGAATATATGTATCCTCTTGAACCATGAAAAAAAGGTCGCAAGGGAGGCGAGAACCTAGAGCCATTGGGAACCCTGCTTTGGAGAAAAATTCTTATCAAAGGAAAAAAGGTGTTAGTGCGGAGAAATTGTAATACATCTAATATGAAGCAAATTTGAGATTTGGAAAAAAGGGTATTCTCAGATGATGTTTTTTGGACCCAAAAAGAATGATTCATTCCAAGTAAGTGAATCCATGATCTTTAGTACTTCGAAAGAGTCCTTAATAAATGCTGGAGGCTTGTGACCAAATGGTTGTAAGATGTTATCCAACCAGTAGAAGCAAGATGCACTGATCAGCCAGCATATCCGCGCACCAGACCTGATGTAGGGCACAGAAGGGGGAGCTGATTTGCTATTTTTCTTTGTTTGTAAACCAAAAAATGTCTACTAGCATTTCTCCAGAGTATAAATTGCCCCACACATGCAAATAAAAGTTGTATGGGTACCGCAGTGAAGCTCAAAAGGGAAAGAGGGGCGTTTGCCTTAGATACCAAATTGGACAGACATCTTTACATGTGTCAGGCATTTAGAGAGCTGTAGTGGTACCAAAACAGAAGGGACCCCAACAGGTACAACATTTTGGAAGCCACACACTAGAGATTTAGCAAGGTGTAATATGTGTATTTGCCCCTAAAGGTGAAAGATCTAAATAGGCCCTAAACATTAAAAAGGTGAAATTTTCCTATAATGTCACTTTACCCCTAATTTTTGTAAGCCACAAGGGTTATTATTAAGTAACCCCGAAAAAGTTGTTAAAACTATTTCTCCCGAGTGTAGAAGTACCCCACATGTGCATATAAAATGCTTTACGGGCGACCAGTAGAGGAAAAGAGGGATGTTGTCTTTAGAGGCCAAATGTGACAGAATCCTTCACATGTGTCAGGATACATTTGGAGAGCTGTAGTGGTACCAATACAGAGGAAACCCGAAAGTGACCCTAATTGTTGAATTACAACCCCTTGGGGAATATAGCAAGGTGTAAATGTGGTGTAGTGTATACACGTGGTGAACATATAGGTGGTTTCCAAATACGATGTGCAATGGAGTCCAAGATGGAAATTTCAATTATTTCTGGAAGTTCAGTGCCCGTTAGGTGGCGCCCTTATGAAATAATCAAGGGGTATAGGGAGCAACATGACTACAGTTGTTACATTATTCATTTACTGAATTCACAACAGGGTGATGGTGAAGTGTGTTGCGTATGAGGAAGTAGAATATACCAGGGGACCGACTAAACTTGTCACTCTGGAGTTGTCGCAGGTCTCTAGTAGTATATAGTGTCCTTCCTAACTCCCTCTTTGGGAACAGACTCTTATATGAGTCCTACTTTGAAGCAGACTTCAACGGGAAAATGCTGTCCTGGCAAAACACATCTAATTAGTTTTCCTAATAGCTTCCTCTTGAAAAACGGAGAAATGATACGGCAGGAACTGCACATTGGAAAAGCTCGTAAGAGTTGTACAGCATAATCTGTACAATGTTACTGGAGGGGGGCAACAAAACCCCTATGGACCGCAAGGCAATTGGTGGCTGTCAGGAACAGACATGTTGATCGTGTATTACTGACGTCATAATAAATTCGCTTCTATGGCTGTGTCTGAATTCATAGTATCATAGTATATAAGGCTGGAAAAAGACGCCAAGTCCATCAAGTCCAATCTTTAAAAATTAAATGTTTATCCCTATAACCGTGATACTTTTTCTCACCAGAAAGGCATCAGGCCTCTCTGAACATGTACATAGGTCCGCATAACAACCTCCTGCGGCAGAGGAGTCCATAGTCTCACTGCTCTACAGTAAAGAACCTTTGTTAGCGCTATGGTAGAATCGCCTCTCCTGTGCGTAGAGGATGCCCCCTTGTCCTGGTCACAGGCCTAGGTATAAAAAGATCTTGGAAGATCCTTGTACATGTCCGTTCAAGTGATTGTTGCCATGTAATGAGGTCTCCCTCAGTCATCTTTTTTCTAAACTGAAATAATCCCAAATTTTGAACCATGTCATTGTATTCTAATCCCCCATCCCCCTAATAATTGGTGCTCTCTTCTGCACCCGTTCACAGCTCTACTATATCCTTTTATACACTGGTGCCCAAAACTGTACAAAATTCCATGTGTGGTCTGACCAGGGATTGTATAAGGGCAAAACTATGTCTTTATCATGAGAACTATTCCTTCTTGATACATCCCACATTTTATTTGCTTTGCAGAGCCTGGCATGGTCGCTAAAATTAAGTTTACCAGCCACCATACCCCCAAGTTCCTTTTCAGCTCTCAGTTTTACCAAGTAATTGACCGTTTAGAACAAATATACTTTTGTTTTCCATGGCCCAAGTGCATGACTTTACATCTACATAAACCCATAAACATTTCTCTGCCCACTCCTCAAGCTTCCACAAATCCCTCTGTAATGCTAAACTATCGACCTCAGTATTTATACTTACACAGCTTAGTATCATCTGCAAATATTGAAACTTGACTGTGTAAACCCACTACAAGGTCATTAATAAAAATATTAAAAGAAGTGGCCCCCATACTGACCCCGTGGCACTCCACTGGTAAAATCAACCCAATCTGAGAATGTGCCATTAATGCCACCCTTGTTTCTATCACTAAGCCAATTACTTACCCAAATACACAGATTTTCTCCTATTCCCAGCATTTTATATACAACCTTTTATGTGGCACAGTGTCAAATGCCTTTGAAAAGTCCTGATATACAACATCCACAGCGTCCCCCAGATCAGTCTGGAACTTACCTTCTCGTAGAAACCAATCAGATTAGTCTGACAGGACCGATCTCTCATAAACCCATGCGACGCTGGTATAAGTTTGCACAGAGGATATTCGTGGACAGATCTCTAACAAACACTCTCACAATATTTTCCCCCCACAGAAGTTAGACTCACGGGTCTGTAGTTTCCAGGATAGCTATTTGATCCTTTTTGTATATTGGTACCACATTGCTATGTGCCAGTACTGTGGAACATAACCAGTCCTCAGTGAATCTTCAAATATAAAAAAAATGGTCTGTCTGACACGGTACATAGTTCATGCAGACCACAGGGGTGTATGCCATCTGGCCCGGTGATTTATATCTTAGTGGTTGCGAGGTGGCGCCGTACCTCTTCATGGGTTAAGCTGTTTGACATTCCAAAAAAGAATTTACATTATTCCTCATTGTGGTTTTCCACCAGGGGATTTTCTGGGTAAAGACAGTTGAGAGGCGACATGAGTAGATGGCCCTTTCCTCATTCCTTTCACCATGACCCCCATGTTATTCTAAGGGGACACCACACTCCTCTGTTTTTAGTTTCTATCATATTATAACTTGAAAAATAATTTGGGATTATTTTTTCTTCCCTGGCAATTTTCTCCCAGTCTCTATTTTTGCAGCCTTACCTGCTTTTTACAGGATTTTTTTTCTCTCTACATCCTGTAATGACTCTTCGCTACATTCACGTTTAGCACCTAAACGCCTTATCTTCTCGCTTATTGCTTTCTTACAAGACTAGTAGCACATTGGCAGTTTTTTGTTCCTCTTACTTTTCCCATAAGGATGTGTTTCTCACAGGACTTTCAGGAATATATGAGAAAAAACCCATTTTTGGGGGGGCTTTTGTTTGAGAACATATCCCAGTCTATGCCTTTAAGGTCTTTCCCTTAGTTGCTGAAATTTGCCTCCGAATTGATGAGCCAATAACAGCGATCATGAACTGGGGGGGTGTGGGGGGGAACGGAACCTTCGGTCCATGGGGCAGGTGGATGGCCGTCAGGAACAGCCGCCATCTTGCCCCGATTACTGTGTCTGAACATGTTGGCAAGTCACTACCCGCCACAAACCGTTCTATAACAACGCGGCGTTGTGGATAGGCTATACAATCTTTATTTAAGCAATTAGACAAATAAGGGCTTATTTTTTGCTAGATGAGATGCACTGTAAAAAATACCTTCATTTCGTGGGTTAAGCTTATTGAAGCATTTTATTAACTTTTCACGTGTGGAGGAAAATAAAATCATCAATTCTTGTTTTGGATTTTAGCATTTTTTTGGGGGGGGGGGTGTTCACTGTACCACAACAATATATATATCTTTATTCTAGGATCACTACCGATTAGTGATACCCATTTATATCGTTTTGTTTATATTGTTCCAATTTTATTGAAGGAAAACTAGAATAGAAATTGCATTTGTTTTAGTATTGCCATTTTATAGCAGTAAACTATAGGTTTTTGGTTGACGGAGCTAGTTGTGAGCTTATTTTTTGCGTGACAAGTGTCTTTTCAGTAGTATCATTTTGGTGCTTGTAACTTTTTTGGATCACTTTTTGAACATTTTTTGTAAAGGCAATTTGATAAGTTTTAATTTGTGGCAAGTTTTTTGGGGTTTTTTCTTACCACGTCACGAGCGGGTCTAATATGATTAGGATTATGTACAGAGTAGGGACGCAGTGATACCAAATAAGTGGGCTTTTTGTGATTAGTGTTGTTTTATACTTTATTACTTGTGTACAGGGAAAGTGGTTGTTTGGGGGACTTTCACTTTCTTTTATTATTTCTTTTAAAAAACCTTATTGTTTTAATTTCTCTACAGTTACTGAGATCTTAGCTTGTACAAGTGATCTTCTGATCCCTTGTTCAAGCTCTTTCACAGGTTTGCCCATTGCCGCGGGGGGGGGGGGGGGGTCGATGACTTAAATTGCACTTTAAATGCTGACCGCGGCGTGTAGGGGTTAAACCCCGCGATCGGAGAATCTCCGTCGCGGGTTGTTTCTAGAGGCAGGTGTCGGCTATAATATACCCGACCACCCGTAGCTTCTGGCGCTGGCTCCGTTTAGGAGCTGGCGCCAGAAGCTTGACGATAATACTGCATTTTGCGGGAACGCACCTCCCGCTATGTCAGTACTTTACATCAAATGGTCGGGAAGTGGTTAATTAAAGCAGGAGGGCCAGGATGGCCACCAACTTGCTGTTCTTCTCCACAATGAAGACGGAACAGGGATGAGGCTTCTCAATTTAAAGCTTTTACTGGACTGCTCAATTGTCCCACTTACACGGGTGTTCATCTGAAGAAAAAAATAATTAATATGCACCATGGCTCTGATTAGTCCTCACTCCCCCTCCTTTCCGCGGAGCACATTCTGTTTGGGTATGATGGGGAGAGTTAGAGGACCACCCCCTCTTGCAAACATCAAACTCTTTGCAGTGGGGGAGAGTATGCTCTCACTACTATACCAGGCTTTAATAAATTCACTCCCTTGTGGAATTAACCCAGCCCTTCTGAAGTCTCGTGCCTGCAGGGCTAGAGAGGTGATGTAAATGAGAAAAATATGTGGATGTGTGCACCGTTATTGCAGCGTTAAAAGACTCCTAGGACCTGTCCAACCCTTCCATATACCAATACATTCAAATCTGCAATGCTGTAAACGCACAGTTCCCGGAGAACAGTTGGCGGAAAAACCCTTATAACCCATCTCTACATTTTAGAAGCACCAGGTAAACCTTATTCCACCATACTATGAGCGTTGTATGCCTAAGACGAGGAGTGGGATACAGCCCTCTCTACACTTAAACTGGTTTCTCCCTGCCTCGGTGAGAGGGTGTTGCAAATTTATATTCTTCATCATGCATATTTGACCAATTGTAGTCACCAAGTTCTGTGCAGGCTTCCAAGACTCTGTATAAATGCTACATTACCTCAGGTACCATACGTCCCTATTGTTGTCTTACCCGCTGTTAAGGAGTTTTGGAAACAGATCTGAAAATTCCTAATCGAAAAAAAAAATTCCTGGCGCATCCCCGACCCTCCATAACTGATAAGTCTCAATTTTACTCTTCCATTAAAAAATGGGTACTCATCCAACGGAAATATATATATATATTCCACGGTATAGGCAGTGGTGGCGAACCTATGCGACTGGCCAGAGGTGGCACTCGGAGCATCTCTGTGGGCACCCAGGCCATTACCAGAGAGGACTCCAGGTATCTTCCTGAAGTCCCAGACAACCCAGGACTTGCTGTGCACAGAGCTATTTTAAAGTGACAGTGCTATCTGGGACTATTTTCTGCTTATTGGGGGTCCTCAGGTGCTGATATGAATGAAAGTTGTGACAGAGCAGGGAGTATAAATTTCTCTGGTTGGCCACTTTGCGATAATTAAAGGAAAACCTACCATGCCCGCATGATGAAATCATGCGAGCAGACCACCCAGTAGGCTACTTAATGCTGATGCCAGCACATAGTTTTGTTAGGGTTGGCAAACTTTAGCTAAAAAAAACTATTTTCTTTACATATTTAATAAGCCCTCCGGTGCTACCCTGCGCCATCTTCGGGCTGGCGGTGGCTCCGATGTTTAATATACTCCTCAGGTGCCAAGAGCCGTGACGTCACCAACTCTCGGCACCTATCGCCGGCCGGCTGTGCAAGACTTATTGTCTGCGCATCGCGCTAGGTGCCAGGGAGGAGCTTGGTGACGTCACGGCTCTCGGCACCTGAGGAGGAATAATTAAACCAGAAGCCACCGCCAGCCCGAAGAGGCGCAGAGTAGCACCAGAGGGCTCATTTTAAATATGTAAGAAAATAGTTTTTGCCAAGCCTAACAAAACTATGTGCCGGCATCCAGCATTAAGTAGCCTACCGTGTGGTCTGTCGCATGATTTCTAGCGGGCAGTGGTAGGTTTCTTTAAGTGGGTTTTGGTTGTGTATGGGCACTCGGTCTCTAAAGGTCCACATCACTGGTATATGGGATAGGTGGCTTGAGTCACCATTTAACGCTGCCCTGCGATTCCCACTAAATATCTGCAAATGGTTTAAGTTTGACATGCTGCTGCAGTGGCCTCAGGGTATTGATGCTGTGCAGGCGCATTAATCATTGCCTTGTTTACTTTGTGTTGCTCAGTTTTGCAGTTCTTTTATCTCAATCTTACCCATCATTTATATTACACATCACTGAGGTGAATCAACAAATGCTTGCACTCTGTACCCTTGTGTAGGTCCTGTGCGGGAGCGGACTGGGAATTTAAAGTGGCTCCAGAAAAAACTGAAGAAGTGTGCCCATTCTGTGAGGCATGGTCAAAACAAGTAGGTGTGACCCTGTAATGTAAGTGGAGGTACTAAACTCCACACAAACTGTTTAGAGATGGTCTAAATCGACATGTACAGTGCAGAGAGACTCATACTTCTCCTTTTAAAGGGACAAAGCTTAACCCCCTTAGCGCTCTGCGCCGTAGCTGTACTGCGCTGAGTCCCGCGAATAGCGCTCATCGCAGTAACAAGCTCTGCGCAGAGACTATGCCGATTAGCTCTGCACAGGATCGAACCGGCAATCTACCGCTGACATCCCCGGCTAACACCCGCGGTCGGAGTGGGCTCCGATCGCGGTGTGTTAAACCCGTTTAAATGCCACGGTCAACGCGACGCTGCATTTAACATGCCTTCCAGGCGTCTTTACCCCACGATTGACACCCCCGCGCGCGTTGTTCGTTGGGGCGCGGATCGCTGCTTGGCCTCTGGGGTCCAAATCAGGACCCCAGAGAAGCCTGAAGGCAGTCCCTTTAAGATGGCGTTGTGACGTTCATCTAAAGGCCAAAGTGTCAGCCTATGAATCTGCAAGGCTGACACTGCTAATACCCTGCAATACATCAGTATGCAGGAGAGTATCATGACAAGCAATCAGATGATTGGCTTGTTCATGTCCATGGTGGATCAAGTAAAAATGTAAAATGTAAAAATGTTTTTCAATAAAAATTAATACTAGTGACAGGCTCCCGGACAGTTAATCAAGCATGAAGGTCGTTGGAGGTTTGTTTAACGTTTGAATTTGTTGTGTCATTATGAATCTAATACTTTATTATAATGGACAGTTTTATACAATTTTTTTTCTTTTTGTCCCCAGTGACAATTGGAGTTTCAAAATTTTGGTGTTGTTGTAATTGGACCAAGAATTATCAATAAAGCTTCATTACAGACATCTTACAGCTGTCATTGCAGTCTGGGACTATAGTAAAGCATCCAGAAGCTTCACCAGAGGTTCACATGGGGCAGAGGGGTCCGTCTGTAACTATGGGTGTCTGTAAGTCGGGTGTCCTTAAGTAGGGGACCGCCTGTACTTTATAAATCACTAAAAATGCCCATAAGCTCCAAAAACATAAATAAGACAGAAACGCTCAAAAAAGTCTCTAAATCCTAACACAAAACCCCACATATATAGTATCTCCGCGTCCGTAACAATCCGTAGGAATACAGCTAAATAACTATTGAAACCCATATGAAAAAACTTTTTTGTAAAAAAAACCTTAAGAAAACCTGCCAAAAAATTATTTACCTATATATCCACACAAAAATGACAATAAAAAAGTGATCAACAAAACATATGTACTCCAGAGATACTGTTGCCAAAGTACAACATTGTCCCACAAAAAACAAGCCATCAACAGCCTGTAGCCAAAATTGTAAAAGGTATGCCTCTTGGAAGACTGCGATGCAAAAAATGATAGATTTTTCCCACATTAGGGTTTTATTTGGCAAATTAGGTAAAACATAAGAAAAAAATATTCATGTCTGGTATCCCCGTAATCGTATCGACCCATAGAAATAAAGTAACAATGATTAGGGCTATACGGTGATGAACACGAGAAAAAAAAAAAAAAAAGTAATAATCCAGTACAGAATTGAGCTTTTCAACTCATTACTCAAAAAAAGTTCCCAAATTTTAACAAACAGGTGATACCAAAACCCCAAATGCTAACCACTGGAAAAGCATCTATCAGACAAAAAGAATGCCATCACATGGCCCCAATAACGGAAAAGCGAAAATTTTATAGCATTCAAAAAGGGGCCAATGAGGAAACTAAAATCCTGGCAACTGCAGGGCGCTCCTTCCCTTCTGCGCCTCGCCGTGCGCCCATAAAACAAGTCACGGCCACATGTGGGGGGTCTCTGCACTCAGGAGAAATTGTAGAACAAATTGTATGTAGCATTATTGCTGTACATAGGAGGCAGTATCAATATATTCTTTATCTGAATTGTACATGTATGGCAGAGGGGAAAGGTATTTAAGGCTGATCGGGTCGCGTGTTTGCATCATTTACTGATCAACAGGTCACATTCCTTGCACATTAGATTCAGTTACTAGAAAAAGATGTTCTTGTTTTGCATTAAACATTTACATAAACAAGCCAATTACTATAATACTGCCCCCTATGTACAGGTATATAACTACTATAATACTGACCCCTATGTACAAGAATATGACATCTATAATACTGACCCCTATGTACAAGAATATGACATCTATAGACTACTGTCTCCCTCTGTACAAGAATTATGACCGACTGATAATCTGCCCTAAGCTACTGCCCCCTATGTACAAAAATAACCTACTATAATACTGCCCCCTATGTACAATCATAACTACTATAATCTAGTCCCCTATGTACAAGAATAATAATACTATAATACTGTCCCCTATGTACAGATTATAATGACTATACTGTCCATATGTCAGTAATATAACTACCATAATACTATATACACATATACACACAGAGGGAACATGAAAAAAAATCAGTATTTATCATATCAGCTCTCAGAACCATGAGAGATCCTCCACACTATTACATCAAGTGACATCAGGTGACGTGTCCTCGGATTGTACTCGTTCCTTATCTTCTCCTCATTATTTCCTCCATCTCCTGTCTCTTCCTCCATGTACACAGCTTCCTCCTCAGAGTTTACAAAACAAGACGTCTTATGTTGCTGCACTTTTCCATTGTCCTCAACTGTCCCTTCTTCTGCTACCACCAATATACTGTGCCCAAATATCGTAATAGAGCCCCCTGAATTATTACGTACCACACAAATAGTGCCCCAAATTGTAACATACTGTCAATGGTAAGGTATTTTATTTCTTCTTTCTCTCATACGCCCCAGCCTAACCCCAGACACAGAATGAAGCCCCGCCTACCCCAGGCACAGAATGAATGGCCCCAGCCTACCCCAACACAGAATAATGGCCCCAGCCTACCACCAGACACAGATGAATGGCCCCAGCCTACCCCAGACACAGAATGAATGCCCAGCCTACCCCAGACCAGAATGAATGGCCCAGCTACCCCAGACACAGATGAAGGCCCCAGCCTACCCCATACACAGATGAATGGCCCCAGTCCATACCCCCAGACACAGATAATGCCCACAGCGCCCCGACACGAAGAAGGCCCATCCTACCCCAGACACAGATAGGAATGACCCCCCCAGCTACCCAGACACACGAATGATGGCCCCACTGTACCCCGACGACCAGAATGAATGGCCCCAGCCATCCCCAAGCACAGAATGAATGGCCCCAGCCTACCCCCGTACATAGAATGTATATGGCCCACCTACCCCAGTAACCTACCTAAGAATGTGCCCAGCCCGCCACAGATATATAATGAATGCCCCCTCCCTGCCCGAGACATAGAATTAATGCCTCCTGCCTGCCCCAGATATACAATGCCCCCACCATATAATTAATGCTCCCTGCCCGCCCCAGACATAATTCCCCCCTGCCAGCCCCAGATATACAATAATGCCCCCCACCCTGCCCCAGACACATAAATATGCCCCCTCAGCATATAATACCCGCTGCCAGCCCCGATATAACTAATGACCCCCACACCCTGCCTTAGACACATAAATAATGCCCCTGCAAGCCCGATACAGAATACTGCCCCCCTTCATAGAATATGAGCCCCCTGCCACCCCCAATATACAATAATGCCCCCTCCGTCATATGATTAATGCCCCTGCCAGCCCTAGGTATAGATAAGCCCCCACCATATAATTAGCTCCCGCCCGTCCCAGACATATATAATGCCCCTGCCAGCCTAGATCTACAATACATGCCCCCCCCTGCACTAGCACATGTAATCAATGTCCCCCTTTCTATATTTAAAAAAAATAAAAAAATTGTACTCACCTCTTGGCGCAGGTTTATCTGTCCACGGTGCTTTGGTGTAAGAGCGCGGGATGTGACGTCACTGTCTCCGCGCCTCTTACACCAAGCCGTGAGAGCTGCAGGGAGGCCAGACAGTCTGACGTCTGTAAGTCTCCTACCACGCTAACAGGTCGCTTCCGCAATGACGTCAGTTTGCGTGACCTGTGGTAGCAGAATGTATACACAGACCAGAAGCAGCGGTGCTGCGCTGCGTCTGTGTACTCAACCAATAGTTACATTAATCAAAAATTGTAGGGAGGGAGTGCGGCGGCCCGATCAGCTCTGGCCGGCCCAGACCGGCCCAGGACCGACCGGCGGGTACATGGCCGTCCGCCCTGTTAGTCATACCTAACCTGAGGGACTCACCTGCAATTTAAATAGAGAGATTCAGTACAATGTAGCGAGTTTCCTCCTGCATGCCCCTTGAAGGTTGTCCTGAGCCATCTTGACGTAAAAAGCACCAGGTGTTAGACTGCTTTCATATTTCCACTCTATTTTTAATAGAGTAGAAAAGATCCTGTTTGATTAAGCCCTTTTGGGAAGTGGGTATCCAGTGTTTAAAATCCAAAAAAGCTTCTCGTGATAAAAGTGACCTTTTTCAGTCCCCGCGCTCGTTCAATGGCTATAACCATCATACCACTCCTTGCTCCAGCATGAACATCTTTATAATGTTTAGATATACCGATAAATTCGGGTGCTAGTAATGGTTTCGCCCTGTGAGGTGTTCACTGATTCAATCTTTCTGTGTTTACGCACGGTGCATCCCACATATTGCAAGGAACAGTTAGAGCATTGAATTAATTACTGCAAGAAAACCATTATTAATGTACCGTATAACTCGTGTGGGATGATGGGTGATTGTCACTGTGGCGCACACTGGTAGTCAAAATTGATTCGAGAAGTACTCTCCAATCAATTTGACTAACAGTGTGCGTCATATTGACGATCACCCCATGCTCTGATCCAGACAGGTGTGGCTACTGCGCTCTGATTGATCCGCGTAACAGGCAGCACGTGATTGGTACTCAGTTCAAGCCTTCCCACTATGTTGTGCCTGGAACTTGCACAACTATCTGGTGGCCCGGCCTGGCTGGCCGCTCATACGACGGGGGCAGCTGGGCACGACAGCAGGCTGGCTGTATACTATAGGGGCTGGCTATATACTACTGGGGGCTTGCTGGCTATATACTGAGGGGGTCTGTGATAAATGCCTTTCCCACCTCAGCTTATATACTCGAGTAAATAGGTTTCCTCCAGTTTTGGTGGAAAAAGTTAGGGTCTACGGCTTATACTCGGTCGTGCTTATACTGAGTATATACAGCTGTTTTATGCGTAAACCATATTGCCAAAGGGAGGAAACATTTTTTCTTCAAATCATTTGCATAAAATGCAGGAGGGTACCCCCGCAACTCCCTTTGGTTTGTAGCCATGAACCTCTAGGTTTGGTGTCAGTGAACATATTAGGAAAAGAATATCACCACATGTTCTTGCTTTGTAGATACAAACGCAAACACCACTCTAAGATACTTTTTAGGGTGGTTCATGGTTTAGAATTGGCAGATGTTTCTTTAGTTTTCAGTTATGGCATAAAATTGGCTCACTTATATTGAGAGCTAAATGTTGTCTGTCTCTCTGTGTTAACTATATTGATCACTCTTCTTCTTGAATTTTTGTATACTATCTTGAACTCAGTCTCTGAATATGGTATGGAATTCTTGTTTTAACTGCTGTCCTGTGTGCATGACCTTTTAGCCCGAATAAATTCAATAGGGGTTGTTTTTGATAGTTGAGCATGACAGCTGAAAAGCATTGGCGAGGTTGGCTCCGGTCAATAAAATATCTAAAAAAGTTGTCATTGATGTTAAATAGATAAAGTGACCGTCTGTCTCCTATATCCGAATTCCAGACCAGGAGACAGTTGTCTATGCATCTTCCACTAGGAAATGTCCCGAGTAATGAGGTTTTGTGGAGTATATGTAGGTTGTTTTCCCATAGGGACCATGTAAAGGTTTGCTAGGAGGGAAGAGAACTGCTCCCATGAGGCAACCCAACTTTTGGTATTCAGAATTAACAAAATGTATTGGATAACCAAAAAAGTAAGAACCATAGTAATTTCGTCTTGTAGTGTGCACAAACTATTGTTACTGATTTTTGAAGGTGTATCTTAGTGCTGCATTGGCTAAGTTATGGGGGATGAATTGTATAAATGCGGTTACTGGCAAGTAAGCCCACCCCGATGTGGTGGCCAATCTAATGTTGTAATCGCGTACATTTCCAGCGTGCTATATGCACAATACACACAGCGCCCATTATCCCCATTGTGTTTGACAGGCCCGGGGGAGCGGGGGGGCGTCCCAAAACTTTCATGTATAAATTCTGAATTGCAATGGAAAAACAAGTGGTACAGAGCATATTTTTCTGGTTTTATCAAAGTGTGGGATTCCTAGACTGTTGCACACCCATTCACAAGAGGCGCAGCCATTTTTCTCAATCAACCAAGTTGTACATAGCATTCAATACAGCTTTAGAGTCCTTGTTAAAATCCAGTTACGAAGACTAGTGGCTGTATTAAATATATCAGCCAGATACCTAGTCTTTCAGTTGAGAAACCCCTCACTGGACACAATGGGTCTTAGTGGGGAGGAAATATAACGTATGTGATTTGGGTAGGGCATAAAAGGAGGGTATAAAGGATCAGTAGGTAGCAAACTGTTTTTTTAATCTAATATGCCCAAATAACCCCATCATTCAAAGTATTTAAGAATCTTATTTGCAATGGTCATAGTGGGATCCGTGGAAAGTCTCTGATATACCTCTGTATTGTTGAGAATATTCCCCACTCCTCTTGGTAGAGTCCTTTGGTCCATAATGTGGTGCGGACCTCCTTGTCTGAAGGCGTATACATATATTCGGGTTGGGCTTTTAATTAAGGATAGCTCTCTGTTCAAATTGAGTTAAGTTGTTCTTTGTTTGCCATGATCGAGTAATCATTTAATGCTTAGTTTCCAATTCCAACACTTTCCTGGACATCTCCATTTCACTGGTTCTGACATTTATAGGATAGAAAGAAGAATTTATTAATAGTAACCATGGCGAAGTGTTCGGTAAAGATGCAGATTGATTTCTTCTCTGTGTCTAGATCTAACATGTTCAAAGATGGACATGTGGAATGTGGTTTTGGGGTTATACTTCTCTTGACCTTTATTATTGATCATAGAGTAAATAGAACGAGTCATCAAGTGATTCCTCGTGTCCTGTACTTTGAAAAATGTTTAGAAAAAAAGGAATTGTCTCACACAGTATTCAGTTTCCTATGTCCACCATGATGGCCCCTGGAGGTTGCTTCCCCTTCCCTCTTTAGGACAGGAATTGAGAGTATTAAAGGCCCACCCTCAATCTCCCCACCAGTTTTTATCAAATAACTACACCGGTATAGATCCAACTCAAATTTATTCTGTACCTTAATTTCACATCATGGATAAAACATAAACTTCTTATAAAGTGGGAGGGAAAAAAAATAGGCCGTATGTGTGGACTTATGAAACTAAATTAACCGTGAGACTAATTCCTTTTTTCCATATCGTCCCCCATGTAGGCCCCCTGGAGACTATACCAAATTATGCCCCAGTCGGGAAGACGCCACAGCCTGAAGTACTTTCTGGCCGAAGACAGATTTCTGGAAGTTAGAACATTAAGTCTATGTGCTTAACAAGGTAGTATTGAGCTCCATGTGCAGCTTTAACAATCTCTTCAATAGAGGCTCCCCCTTCGCTCCCCCAGATGTAGACATAGCCCTTGTAGAAGGGCTTTGACTGAAAGCGATAGGGGAACACCTTGACCTTGTAGCATTCTTACATGGCTTCAGTATCCACGTCCAATTGTGTGTTTTGAAGCCTTCTTGCCTTATGTTTTTCCTTGCAAATGAATGACAGATTAAATCATTTCTCCAAGGACCAATGCTTCAAGTAATTAAGCACTGGTACGTCGAACATCCAACAGATGCCATTTCTCCTCCTATAGACTCTTGATCTGGCTAAATGTTGGTAAGACAATCTCTGGGTTCCTATGGAAATTAGAGACAACCTTAGGCAGAAATTCTGTCAGGCTTAAAGCGTAATCCTATCTTCAGATATAGCAAATAGTCACAGATAACAGCGCTTTGCACTCACTTACCCTTCTAGCCGATGTGATGGCTATAAGGAAGCAGTCTTTAAAGTCAATAGACGCAGTTTGTAAGAGTCATTTGATTTTCAAAAGGGCTCTCAGTTAGGGCGTCTAAGACTAAAGATAGATCCCATTGAGGGGATGTCCTAACGTAGGACGAGACGTGTACAGGCCGGAAAAATCTTTAAACCCACCTGTGTTCTGCAGTGGCGGTTTCAGAATGCACTCAGGGCCGAGACCTGGACTTTCAAGGTGCTAGGTCGAAGCCCCTTTTCAAACCCTCCTGTAAAATCAAGGATTTGACACAAATTAGGAGAATCCTGATTAGGCATATCCTTAACCAGGAACAAAACTTTTTCCATATTTATAAGATATATGGGATGAGTTTTACTGGTTTCCTACTATTTTAAGTCTAATTACCTTATATGATAGTCCCTTCACTTTCAAGAAGGCGCTTTCAGGATCCAGGCTGTCCAATTTTAGAAACCCTGGGTTCTGTGCAGGACTGGTCCCTTATGTAGAAGTCTGGCCTCTCGGAGAATGAATGGAAGTCCACTGCTACACTTACTGAAGATTGGGACCAACTCTTCTTCGGCCAGAAGGGTGCGACCAGGATATACTGGCTGGACTGATCAACAGCTTCTGCAGCACCTTGCTTACCAACGGGATTGGGGAAGGCATATACCAGATCTTGGTTCCAGACCTGTGAGATGCATCCAGCCCCCAAGGGGCCCTCTTGGATTTAGTGAGTAGAACTTCTCTCTAACCTTGCAGTTCTTTCTTGAGGCAAACAGATCGATGGCTGGTAACCCCCATCTTGAATGATCTCCTAAAAGACCTCCTCGTTCAACTCCACTGTGTGGAAGGATCTGTGATCTGCTGAGATAATCCGCCACTACATTTTCTTGAGCCCTTCCCGCCCATGAGACTATTTCCTGGGATATCTTTAGCAGTTCTCTGGATCTGGTTCCGCCCTGCCTTTTAATTAGGCAACCGTAGTGTATGTCTGACATTTTGTATTGTGATGGCCCTCTTCAAGTCGTGTCGGCTTCCAGTTAGTGTCTCCAGGATGCGCTCAATATTCTCTTTCGTTGAAGAGACTTGTTTTTCCTCCCAGGACCAACGACCCTGAACATATTTTCCTGCGGATACTCCCCAACCCTGGAACTGCTGGCTTCCGTCTGAAATCTGGATCAATGGCCACTGTATCCATTCCACTCCTCTTTGAAGGTTCCTGCTCGTTCCACCAATCTAATGATTTTTAACTTTGGAGAATTCAGCTGACCAGTTGCAAATGGATATGGTTTCGTGTCCCACTATGAAAGGATCGCAGGATTGAAGGTCCTTGAGGGTTTTGGGCACCAGCCACTATGATACATGATGTCATAGTCCCCACAGCAATACTCATCGCTTCCGAATCTGACACTGACTTCCTCTTCTGGAAATTCTGATCTTACCCAAGCTGTCCACTTTCCTCCTGTGGAATGAGGAGGTTCGTGCTTTAAAGTTAGGATACCCAAAAATTCTTACGAGTAGTCTCCGATCAATGAATCGTCTGAGGTAGGTACCATGAAGATCTCCTCTGTTCGAAGAATTTCACTATCCTCGCCATGACCTGTGAAGTCCGAGGCTGAAGAGAGACCACAGGGTATGCGTAAATGAAATGAAACTCGCTCCCCAGGCGACAATACAGCAAACCGAAGTATCTGACTCCGGATGAATGGGTACTGGTAGTAGTCATCCTTGAGGTCCAAGGTGCATAAACCACGTTTGGAGATATTAAAGGGTGTGCCAGACTTCACCGACTCCAGATTAATCACAAACCTGAAATTTATTGACAAATGGGTAGCTAACACAATTCAAACGAAGGTTCCATTTGGTTTTTTTATATCAGGATAAGGGAGAATAATGACCCATGTACTGGTCTACAGTTCAGCTTCAGCAGACCGGAAACTTCTTCCAAGGAGACCTGTTAATTTGTCTGGAGTGCCTGGATAGAACAACCTGTGAGGGGTGGTGACACAAACTCTAAAAATAGCCGTCCTTGATTATTGAAGCTAACCCACCTGTTTGAAGTTATGTTCTCTGATTGGGGTGAAATTTTTCAATCTTCCCCCCCACGGCTGGCGTCATATGCCGTTTTCTTATTGTGTGGAACTGAAGAGGAACTGTTTGCTTTTCCTCCTCTGGATGTACTCCAAATCCTTGTCTCCATGCTTGTCTGCCCTTAAATCTCTGCTGATCCTGGTTGAGTGAAGCACGAAAAAACTGTTTCTGGTTCCTTTGCTTCCGGAAACCCTTTCTTACTGCCAGCGCTGCTTTACAGGATATATCCAGCTCTGCGCAAACAAAACTCCCAGAAAAAGGAAGGCTACACAACTTAGCTAGAACGCCATCGCCTGACCACTGCTTAAGCCAAGTGCTCTTCTGGTGCATTTGACAATGCGGCTTCCCTGCGGAAAACGAATAGTCTCTGCCGATGTGTCGGCCGATGTGTCGCTCTAAAAGGCCTGCGGCTGACTCAGTGGCGGGATGGAATTAGAGATCTCTCACCTAGACGTACCTTCTCTAAGGTGATCTTCAAGCTGTCTTAACAAAAGAAAGAGTGCGAGAAACGGAGGTAGTTGCAACATAGTTTTTAAGAGTCCCATAGAGGCCTCCTGCTTTCTTAAGCGACAGTCTGCTTCCCATCCATAGCCTCCTTTACTATGGTAGAATCCTCAAAGGTAATCATTTTTTTAAACAACTTTGGAAATGGGATCATCAAACTCTGGGCACATTATCACCCATTTTTTCTCCTCAGGTCAAATAAAACGGTTCCTAATCTTTGGGGATTGTAAACGTCTTTGGGTCTTTCCACTCATCTAAACAAGATCTTTCAGATTTTCAATGATTGGAAAAACTCTCACATTTCTTCCTTCTCAAACCTCCAAACAATTCGGCAACTACTGACCTTTCTTCTACGGTGTCCCAATATTAAGGGGCGTCTCTTAAGCTTAAGAACGCCCATCCATCTCTTCATTTGGAAAAAGATGTTTAGGGTCATTAGGTACGGTTGTTGCATGAATCAGACTCCTCATATCCATTCATATGACATGAAGGTTTGCTCATCGTCAGTATCTACACATACAGGATTTCCTCTGACTTTCTAATGCGGTGGACTTCTAGAAGCTTTATCTCTTACCCATCACAACCTTAATTCATCCATAATGATATTTCTCTTCTATTAATATCTTGTCCAAACAATCCTTGCATAAGCTCTTTTTATAAGAACCCATCAACTTTGTAATTACACATCTGGCAGCGTTTAGACTGTGCCTTTTGTGTCTCCTTATCACATTCCTAACTTTCACTTGACAAACATGTACCTTCTCCTAATTATAGAAAAACCAAAACACAGGAGTGATGCTTAACTTAAAAGTCTACTCCCAAACACGCATATGTGCAGTAACTTGGACGTTCAGTCCGATGTCCTACCTCACAGAACCCAGGGATTGGAACCGTTTTAGCCTCCGCTGCCCATCTTGTCCCATAGACCGATCAGCAGACAGCGACTACAATGTCGTCAGCGGATCTTATACATGCTGCCGGCGTCCGACGTCATCTTCCGCGGCCCGTCCCCTAGGCCGTGAGCGCTGAGGCCTCTGACGTCAGTCGGGCAAAACCGGAAGTACGTCGCGCACTGAGAGGACGCTATGTGCCGACTGCCGCGGACTTGCGACAGCAGCGTAGAGCCGCCGACACTCTGCCCGATGGTAACCGGAGCCTAAGGACCCCCGAGTAGGACTCCCTAAAGTAGGCCGGACGAGGAAGCCCGGGGGAACAGGCACTCACGAGGGGTATGAGATTCCACCCCCCCCCCCGGAGGAAGAGAGGTTTACTCTCAATCCTATCCCTGTAGCAGGAAAACACTGTGGGAGGTTGAGGGTGGGGCCTTTTAATACTCTCATTTCCTGTCCCTACAGAGGAAGGGGAAGCACCTCCAGGGGGCCGTCATGGGGTACAATATGGAAAAATCTTATAATTTATTGCACATACTTGATCATTTGATACAAATTCAGTTTGATTGTGGAGGAAAACTTAGTCCCCTTATTCAATACACGTATAACTATAATACTGCCCCCATATAAACTACTATACTAGTGCCCCGATGTACAAGAATAGAACTACAGCAGTACCCCGGTTACATACAAATTCAACATTAAGAACAAACCTACAGACCCCATCTTGTAGGCAAGTCGAACTGTATATTTTACATTGTAATCCCAGCCAGAACTTTTTTTGGCTCTGTGACATGGATTTTTAAAAATGTGGAGTTGCATAGACTCAATATTAACCACTAAAGCTCATTACAACACCTCTGATAACTGTTAACTCGATACATTGTAGCCTAGGACTAAAGTAACTCAATAAATACCAACATCCAGAGGTGATCCCGTTTTTGTACACTAGTGGTCGTATCAGTCGAGTTGTTCTTAAGTAGGGGACCACCTGTACTATAAATTATGCCCCCTGGGTACAGCCAGCAGTCCCCACCTGTAACAGCCAGAACCCCCCGCAGGTGATAGTAGCTCCTTGCGATGCCGGTGCTCACAGATATGAATCAGCTGCTTGCACAACTCAGTCGGCACTGGAGCCAGTCCGTACCGACCCAGACTTGCTTCAATCAATGGCGGTATGTTGAAAGGGACTTTTATTTTATTTTTTTTGGACCAGCCTCAATATACCTCAGAAATTAGTCGTCCCCAGGGTTTTCGCCCTGGTGGGTATATGGCCAGTCCCCACTGGTCCTGTGTGTACATACTGCAACAAGCCTGCTCTATTTTGCATGATGTCTATCCAAAATTCCTTTTCAAGTTTATGGTTTTAAATAAAACATACACACACACAAAGTAATGAACTAACAAGACAGACATCGCTGGTGTGTGCTGTTAGGTCCGTACTGGCATTCTAGAACACTCATTATAGATACAGTTTTTCCAGGTGCATGTAGTAGAATCATTAACATGATCACCGTGTATTGTGGAAGTAATATAGGGGGCTTTCAGAAGCTGCCTTTTATAGTGGAAATATTTCTTCTGTTTATATTTGGATGATCAGAAATAATCTTAAGTGTCCAATAGATGCAAATAGAACTTGGAAGTGCTGACTCTTCCTCCAACACACGAGGGGGGGGGGTGGATGTCCTTTAAGCAAAAATGGCGTTAATCAGTAGTCACAAGCTAGAACTTGTGCTGCGCTGGTGCCTGGGAGTGAAGGTCCCATTACTAGGGCTTGAGGGCGTATCATTGAGGTGCGACTTCCTCTCGTGCCTCCTCCATAGTGTCACTATATCTCAGATGCGGGTGGCAGGAAGGGTGCCATATTACATGACTAGAGGAGCAGGTGCTGGCCACAGCTGGCTGCACACACCGTTCTAGGCTTGTTACGGTGGAGCTGTTGGGGACGCAACAGTCCTTCAATGACTGCCATATGATAAGACTAGTACTAAGCCTCTTGGGCCCGGTTGTATCCGCAACCCTAAAGTTAGTCTCTCCATGCATTTCCCAATCTAGAAGTTTTTAATAGTTTTATTGGTGGTAACATTTGGGCCTCGGCTTTACCTGGTGTGGAAGGCATAACTGAGGACGTTCCAAACCTCTGTAAAGGTCACTGTATTATCCTTTTATAGACACTCCCAAACACACCAGTTGTCAGTATGTGCACAACATAAACCACAGACCTGAATGTTATTAAGATCCATCTCACTAAGGAACGCAGCAGGTAGAATGTATTTAGCAAGACTCGGACGTTGGGATTCGGGATCGGAATAAAAGCAACACAGATTAAGATATCTAATTGCCTAATGCAACACTAGCAAACAATATATCGGTAGAGATAAACGTTACATAGTACAAAATACAAGGTAGCCTACAAGTAACAGCAGTTCAGTATTTGTTCCCTTATACGTGGCCTAATGGAACCTGTTATTCCCACACACTCTGGCTGCATGGGTCCCCCCCTGTTATTACAACCCCCGAAGCCCTGGAGAAACCCTAGCTTCTCAAGGGGATGTCGTGTGTCATGGTTCTGGTATATTGGATACTGGTGAATCTTGGATCTTGCAATTGGATACCAACTGACCCATTTGCTATGGTCCTAATCCAGAGATATTGTCATCTCTGGACCCAAGTGTGCAGAAGCCCAAGAAATCCCAACCAACTATCTCCTGAATATCACAAATCCCAAAAATGTCATTGTGTTGTGTAAGATGGACCATAACTGGTCCCTATTCAACCTATGGTTAAGAGGTTTTATATGGCCCTTTGTCTGTTGAGAATAGAGGGGGGGGGTGGGGGGGGGGGGGGGGGGGGGAGATGAATGTAACAATTTGACGCGAGTTCTTTTGAAGATCGGACAGCCAATTAGGCCAATTAGCAAGAGGTGGGGAGAAATAGGGGAACTTGAGGAGGGTCCAATTATTAGCATACTTTTGGTGGTCGACTCAGATACTTGTTATACTTGAATTATTCTTGAACTCATACTTGAATTATTAGATTTGGCTACACTTAGATATAGTATTATGTGTAAACTTAACATTTTTTACTAATTGGCCATAACACCCAAAATCTAAAATGTTATACCATACTTCACACAAAGTGGAAGGAAGAGGACACGATTTGGTTTTCTTTTTTGACTCGAGTAGAAGCCGAGTGGAGGTTTTCAGCACATTTTTGTGCTGAAAACTCTGCTTATACTCGATTATATACAGTATATAGCGCCTATAAATTAAATTTAGACTCACCTCAACAAAGCCAGGTTTCGGTCATAGAATCTCCAACCTCCCTTTTGTGAATTTTGAGAAATGGACCTGCTTTCTCTGAACGCATCATAGCCTGCAAGTAATAACATTTTTAATCATTAATTTAGGCATCTTTACATCGAAAAGACTCGAAATCAGTTATTAAATAGAGAATAGAAGCAAAGCATAATTCTTGCCTACAATTGAAAAGTGATTTAATCATATGAATACAGTCTTCTTGGCATTAGAAGCTGAGCGAATTCCCTTCTGATTTAATGTGTTATACACAAGCAAAAAGAGGATTTGGCAATTTACATCTGTGCAGGAAGCTAGTTCCCAACAACCCAGACTAATAGTACAATCCTGCTAGTGGCCCACCGGCTCACAGCAGTCCAAATTTTTTAAAAAACTTTCATTTCTACAACAACTGCCCAAATGACAACACACACACACACACATCACACACAGTGCCTGGAGGAGTTTAACTGATTAGGTGCCTCCAATACAGATTGGCGGGTGTGTGGCCTACTTCAGAGTGAGCTTGAGGTGTATGTTGAGCAGTCCGCTCAGGAAACAAATCGGTTCCCACCCATCCACATTTATGGATTAATCCCTTACACTCTGCATTGTACTTGTAATGTTGCGTTGCGATGGGAGACCTGCAGTTGAGTCCGATCATGACCCCCAGGGCTGCCTGCTGCATGCCTGAAAGATGATATCTATGATTTCATCTTAAAAGGCAGAAAAAAACAGTCCAGCCTGTCCCATGTCCCCACAAAAAACAGCCATCAACCAGCAACTGTGACACCAATTAAAAATCTGTTAAAAAATCTTCATAACATTTATTTAATCCATCAATAAAAAGACAAAACATATGCTAATACAACGGTCCAGAGACGCGCATAGCGACCTCGCGTTTCGAATGATTACCTTACATTCTTACCAATGACCATGATTAAGATGTACTGTAATCATCGAACGCATAGTCGCTATTAGGTCTCTCTGGACCGTATGCCGCTATTTTTGTCTTTTTATTGATGGATTAAATAAATGTTATGAAGATTTTTTTTACCAATGATATATTTTGGAGTGCTGGATTTTGTACGTCTTTGGATCTCTGGTTCGGACGGCTGTTTGATCGCAACAGCTTTTCCCTCCGAGCATCTCCACCACACGAGTCTACCTCCATTGTGAACGTGAGTGAGCTGACCAGGTCCTCTTTCTTTTTGTTTGACCAAGTAAAAAATGCATGCTACTTATACAGACAAGAGATTTCAAACTGATTTTTTCCCCCATTAGGGTTTATTTGGCAAATTTAGTAAGACATAAGTATAGTATCACCCGTAATCGTACCATAAAAGTCAAAAAAAACACAAACCAAAAAAACCCCAGTAGCAGAAATTGATGCTTTCTACTCCTAACCTCCTAACCTCGAAAGCAAGTTCATACATTTTCACACATATGTATACCACTCCAAAATGGTAAGCACTGAAAAAGAATCTTGTCCCCAAAAAATGCCGTCACCGACGCCAATAACGAAAAGCACAATTTTATGGCCTGCATAATGGGCCAATGAGGAACTAAAATCCTGGCAGCTGGCAGCACAGCTCCTTCCTTCGCGCCTCGCTGTGCCCCCATAAACAGTTGAGCCACCTGTGGCTCTGTCATCTTTTGGTGAATGTGTAAATTTTAGGGCTACATGAACGTATAACCGTCACAGTTGAACATTCTAATTTCACCTCCCAGTTTTGATTCAATTACTATGAAGATCTCAAGTCAATCTTCCTTCAAAAGCAGTTTTCTGATAGTTGGGAGGTGGTGCACAGATTTGAAAATGGTTGCATTTATGTAGGGTGGTGGTTTGATGCTAAATATAACATTTATCATTCAAAACAGTAATTATCCCCAAAAGAGATCATTCTGAAAATACGGAAAATCGCTTATATTCTTTTGTAAGACCGCCGACCATCAAATAAAGTATTCAGACATTTCAATTATGAAAAAATTACAGTAGGACAATATGGGAAATGTTATTCAGCAACTTATTTAGGTTTAATCCTGCCTGAAAACTCACGATTTCGAACCGGCAAGGATGCCGTGCAGCTCCAAGAAAGATGCAGCCCATGGCGCCGCCATCTTACCACCGGCGGATCATCGCATCCCGTGATGTCATCGGGGAGCTGCGATCCGTCGCCGTGACAGCCTCGTAGTCTTCCAAAAACCAGCTGTCTGTTTTAAGGGAAATCCCCATATAACTGCCCATACTGTAGTATTGATAGGATACTATATTGATAGGATCGATGAGACAAACCGAGGGTTACAAGTACCCCTATGGAGTCCTGAAAAATAGTAAAAGTAAAAATAAAAAAAAACGTTTAAAAATTATAAAATAAAACCTAAAATATTCAATCACCCCCCGTTCCTAAGAACTGATATAAATATTAATAACAGTAAAATCATAACACATTAGGTATCCCCCGTCCAAAATGCCCGATCAAATATCATAAAGTTTTTTCACTGTGTTTTATACCGTAACGTACCATATCCGCCCAAATTAAAATAATAAATAAATACGGGGGGGGCGTGGCTAGCCAAGCGTCTAAGATGGCATCGTGAATCCAGAGCTCCTGACCCTGGTGCCGAATACCTAATAGTCCTTACACAAGCTGGCAACCGAACTCCCAAAAACGCTCTGGGAGGATCAGAACATCCCGCTCCACACAGAAGCGGAACCGTTAGCATTCCCAACCTCCTGGACCGCTACCTTCGACGATCTCCCCTCGCCCGCCGGCCGAATCTCTGCACACGTGCGGCTGCCATTTTCACAGCAAGGAGACGGAGAAGGCTGTAGAACCCGGCGCGCCACAGGAAGGCAGCAAGCATGTCATCCCCAGAGCCACGACCGGGCGGCGCCCCGGCTCCACTAAATCCACGCATCCGCTGCGAAGGGGAATGTGAGTCGCCTAAACATTTTACAGCCGTCATTTAACCTGGTCACAAGTCGTCAACAACCCGGGCAGAGAGCCCCAGAAGGCGCAAACAAGAAAGACCCGCATGTGGGAACTCCTCTCGATCCCCATGCACCAAAAGGAGAAGGCCACAGCGCAGGATATTCCCCGCATACCAGAACCAGCAAAAAGGGAGCAGAAAGCCCCCCGTAATCCTTCCTAAATCAATACCCGTCACAAGGGAAAACATAAGCGCAGCTGCGGCAGGCCTATACACCTGTCATGTGGCCCACTCCTATATCCGACATCTAACCAAATCTACATCTACAAAGCCTCAAAAGAAGTAGAGCATCCCTCACTCGGGAAACCCCACAGTTGAATACATGCAAGATGAGGACAAAGCGGGCCAGCCGTTTTCACTGATACCAGAAAAAACAAGACCCATCCAACCCATCCCAGTTGTGGGCTTAGCATCCTGAATCACAACCAGGCTCTGAAGGGAAAACATCCCAATACAAGAGATGACTCTCCTCAAGCATAGTACAGAATCTCCAACCAAGGGATTTTAAGATTGCTTCTTACCACCCCGATATCGTTGTCCTCTACAGTCCTGGGTGGTGACTCTTTGCAGATCAATTTGCGAAAGAGCCCATAGGGCACTGTAAGATGTGAACCTATGGGGCCTGGAGAGCGACCCATCAACCAGGGTTGAAAAAGTACCTTCCCTCCCATCCCTGCCAACTCCCAGGAATAGCTCACAGCAAGCCAGTGCTTGTGTCCTATGCAGTCAGCAGGAAGGACTTGGGACCAGTTGGAGACAGCACATGTGGTCTGTCCCAAGAGGACTGTGATCCAGAAAAGGACATTGTTTTGGTTGAGCTCACCAGATGCCAGAGGCGTTCGAGGAGGAACCCCCCAGCAATGGTTCCGAACCAAGAATGGAGTTAGGTTCAGAAGTGAGGTAGTGCCCAAGTAGAGGCTAAGCTGTTTATTATTCTTTGTTCCTGTAATCGTTTAAATGCTGAATAAAGCCGTTTTCTTTTGGATTGCTCGCAACTCCTACGTACGTTTTGGAGTCTCAGCACCACAAAAGTCTACCTTTGATGCTAAGTTACAGGCCCTCAGACCAAAAAGCGTCACCGCTACCCCACAGAGACATTATATGTGTGCCTGGCAAGATTTTGGAACTCAAGAGTGCGCATAATGTTTTGCCGGCCAGAAAACACAGAGATGAGATCTTTTCAGGGAGCAAAGGTACCGCTGATGTCAAGATTATCCGGATAATGCTACCGAAAAAGAAGACACTGCGCCTCCTCTGATTATTCTGAGACAGCACATATATTACAAAGGGGATCCCACTAGCTCTCACAGCAACTAAATGAGGAGATAAGCCACCCTGCGTTCCTACTTTTGACCTGGAAGCTTCTGCACACGTGGGATATCCCAGTTGCAAATATTGAGGTGACTGGGAAATTGCACAATACCGACGCCTACGCCACCAACCATTATGGGACAAACAGCCGTCCAGAGAAAAGAAGCGAAGAACCGTCGGGGGCTTCCAAAGAGGGCCCCACCGCTAATAACAACTTTATAACTGCAGTAGTATCCTTTGCAAATTTTTTCTTTATTAAGATTCTGTTTAATGTATGGAGCACTGCACCATATACCTGTGGTGCCTTTAACTACACACACTTAACACACACTCACACAGCAAAGGTGCCAGTGGATCAGGGCATTATGGTGTTTTTTTGTAACAGATTTAGTTAACGAGTTAGTTGGTCAAAATTGGTTTTCTTACAATATATAAGAATTTGCAGAGCGGGCTAGACGCGGTATCGCCCCTACATAAAGGTTATAATCCTGGTTTCTCTCGAAGGGAAGCTAGGCCACCTGCTTCATTCCTGTGCCCTAGGCACCATGGGCAGTTGGTAGAGAACCTCCACCCAAGGGTGTAGACAGGTAGTATAGTATACTCAAGGTAAGAGACTCAAAGTCAGGCACATCGTCTTATTTGTCAAAGTTTCGTACTTGTGACTTCTCACCGCCACATGGTACCATCCCCCTTTTAAAAAACCCCACGCATTGATATTTTTTTCGGGGTTTACCCAAATTCTCCGCATGTTACCACGTGCGGAAGTGGGGTTCCATCTCGGGTCAGAAACCACCCCGTGACATTGAGACTAAGGACGGGCGTGGTTTGGCCGCTGCTAGTATGGCCGCATGAACGAGAGCTCCGTCTCAACAGTGTGCAGACGCAGCAATTTCCTCTCCCTGACACGATGTCCAGAGGAACTATGAATATCCAGGAACATTGCCTCATTGAATGCGGCGAGCAGAAAACGGAATGGCGGATGGTGCCGGCAACAGCAATTAAAGCTCATTCTCCGCGGAAGAATCACTTCTCTGTCTCCCCCCTTTCCAATCCGAAAAGCTGGAAACCCTCACCTGCGCAGTAGTCCTTCCCAATATGGCACCGTCCCCTTGCCATTAATCCAGGAGAAATAGCTGCCCACCCGTCTCACTGCAACTACCGGAAGAACTCGAACTCCTCCTCCATTTTGGCCAGCAGAGGGGCGACAAATCTACACAAATTCATCACCCTCCATAACCACATGCAGCACGACCAAAATGTCAGACGCAACACTGCACAAGAGGGTAATACAGCATGGCTCTCTCCCTGACCGCTCTGAAGGTCCTAGATTTGCCTTTGGCAAGGTTCCAGACTTCAACAAAACAGTCTCAGAAGATTATGCTAACTACGTGTTTAAGCCTTTAAATCCTCCTACACGAGTCTATCTTGTGCTTATAGCTCCATTACAATCAGCTGTAAATGAGTCTAAATGGAAAATTGACTACAATGCACATACGACTAGTGAGAACTCACATCAAGGCACTGGAGGAGAAATAACAAGTCAAGCCAGCTAAAAATTTAATGACTTCTGAAGACAGGGACAGAGAAACCATGGTCAAAATTAGGGATTCCGAGTTAGTCCCATGGGGTCTTTACTCAGATCATACCGTTCAACAACTAACCAACAAAAAACCTTGCTCCCCCCTCCCGGCCTAACTGACTAGAACCAGCATAGATCGTGCCATAGAAGTCCCCCTAAACTCTGAATTTACCAGAATCAGTACCAAGAGAATACTTCAGCCCACTTCAGCCCGCTTAAACATTTGTCCATGTGAAAGAAACAACTTCTAACACCCCAAAATCTAGAAACTTCAAAGCCTCCCAGCTCCCTATGAAAATCTTCAAGCTATTTGTGGACCCTCTCAATGCTACTGCTACCTACAAGCCGAAGGTCTCGCTCCAGTAACTGCAATTTTCACGAACCAGGAAATCCATACAGATGGGGGCTTCCCCACAAAAATTCCTAATTAGGAAAACAACACTATCCATGGTGTGAAACACTGATGAAAGGATGAATTGCTTCAATCCCTGGCAAATTGTAACTGATCAACACCTCGAAACTCCAAACAAAGGACTCCCGTCGGGTTGAAACTGTGAATGCAAAAATTGGGGATCGTAACTACCGTGTCAGTGGTAATGTATTAAATATTAAGTAAATTGTTGAGACGAGATACTGCCTTACAGCTTCATGCCACAGTACAATATTTCTATCCCCTTATGCTCGCTGCAACCTACAGTGATTTAATACACATGGTGCACTTTTTTTTGCTTTATTTATAACGTCGATCATGAACGACATCCATTTAAAAAGGTTTGCATTGTTTTACCTTTGTCCACAGCCTGTGATATGGGTATAGTAATCCTTTATTCTAGCCCAAAAGATACTGATGAATGAGTCGAAAATGAGGTGATAACGCTAAATGTATAGTCCCAAAAAAACACCCAAAGCATTCAGATAATATGTACATGTGGTTAAGTTAATATCAATAAACGCCAAAAGGTATCAATAGCCCCTTCCAGAGATCAATGATCTGGAAGGAGGCAGCTCAGCAAAAGGCAGACTTGTGTGTGTTCAAGGAGACTCACTTCTGCTAAGATAACCTACCGAAAATGCCCATTCAAAATTCCTCTCATTGTACACTCTACTTACACTAAAAAAAAACAAGAGGTGTTTTATAAGCTTTCAAATCCTCCTTGGCAGTACATATAGAAAAACAATCAATGACCCGAAAGGCCCTTACATAATCTTACTATGTAAATATAAATAACCTCCAATATACCATAGCCACAATTATAGACCTATGAGAAACAAAGCTCCGTTTATTAAAAAAAGTGGCCAAACTGCTACAAGGTGAAAAAAGAGGGTCCCTGATATTTCAGGGGTTTTAATGCAATAATGAACATCCTTAGACACTTCTGGCCCCGGCACAACTAAGAACAGAGTCAGTTACCTACATGCTCTCCTTTGGTCCTAGATCTATATATATCTGAGAGGTTACAACACGGAGGAGAGAGAGATTCTCTTTCTCTTCTCACAAGGCATCAATCATACTCTCGAAGTCGACCAACCATTCTTAGACAGAACATTATTAGACAGGTAATAAGCATGAAAATTGTATATAGGTTGGTCGGACCATGCACAGTGTCGTATGGTAATGGTCAGATAAACTATCAATCACATAGTGACTATTTCGGGAGAGCGAGCAACTCTGTGACTCATATAGCCAACATAAAATAACAGATGAATTAAAAGGCAGCCAAGAGAATTAACTTGGAATTTAACAGCAAAAAGAGAAACTCAGTCCATTTTCAATTTGGATAGCCATAAAGGTGTTTATATGATGGCAGAACGACCAAATTACAAATCATGCTAGCATAAAGGAAAAAGAAAGAGAAATTAGAACACGAAACACAAATATATATCCTTGAACAACAAAACAAACAACCCCCCATGGTCTCACAAATGCAATCAACAAGAAAGAAAAATTACAAATCTCCTAATACAAAACATGCCTACACGCATAGGATACTTAAAACCAAATATACGCACAGGGACAGAAGCCGGAGCTTTACTGCCCGTATCCTTAACACCGAAGCCAGAAAGGACTAATTCCATACATAATTACATTCAGTATCTGTGGAGAAATTGCGATATCAATCCAAGAGATACTCATAGTAGGACTTTAAATCTTAGAAAATTTATACACTTAGCTAAAGAATCCTAAACATTCTAAAACCAACAAATCTGATAGATTTACCTCTCCTTAATAAAATAACTAGCCTAACTATCCCAGAACACTAAACCTTTAAAACTTCCTTCCCAAGAGGAAATTCAATCGACTTATTAAACATCTCGCTCGGAAGCCCCTGACCGGATGGTCTCCCTCAAAGAAAGGGGGTTTTAATTACATAAAAATTTCATGATGCATACTGCCTTACATAGCACGAAACATTTAATTAATTTAGCTTTCTCAGAAGTGCCACACATTCCCAGTGCATGCTATCTGCTTTAATAATTACCATTCCCAAACCTTGAAAACCCAACCCCCCTCAAACTTTAGACCCAATTTCACTCCTTAACTGTGAATTTAAAATCCTATGCGAAAATAATCCAGCGACTTAAAAAATAATACCCATTGCTAATTAACAATGACCATGTAAGATTCACCCCAGGCATACAGGCACTCAGCTATACCGCGACGCATAATACTCTAATGCAGATTAAGACGCCGCCGAATCTCCCATGACGGTGTGTTTAACAGTCTGACGTGCGAGAAGGCGTTTGATCGAGTTAACTGGGACGTACGCCTTCTCGCTCTCACTAAATTGGTATTACTGGTGCAATACACGGCTATCAAATCATTATATTCTAACCCCACAGCTTAAGTTTTTACGAATGGAATGCATCTAACGCATCTCTCTGACAATGGTAGAGCAGGGCTGTCCCCTATCCCCCTTTTTCTTATCTTATCTATAGAACCCCTCTCGCGGACATAATCAGACCGACCCGAACATTACTGGTATAGAAAGTAAGGATCTAACCATCATAAAAATAGCAATTATTTTGGCAGACGATATCATCTTCTAAAAATGTCAACTAATCCCAAGACCTCCTACCGTGGCACTGCCATATTCTCCAAAATACAAGATACGAGATATCTTATTACTTAAATGAACACCAATACATCGCAAGTCCATCAATATCAATCCCTCCTAACCAACTACAACATCTAAAGAGGCTTTACCCATTGAGTTGGCAACCCACCTGATCACCTACTTAGGGTACATTGACGACTCCCATCAGTCTAAACTTTTTCATGCAATTTTACTCGAGCATTGCATAAGATAGCAAAGAATTAGATACATATTGCAACTGTAATTCTCTATGGTAGTGGAAAATGCAGCCATAGCCAAATGAAGCATAGTACAAAGATGTTTTTACATACCTGTTAGGATACAAATCCTGCTTCCCAAAACCCTTTTTTATACTCTGCAATAAAGTTTACGCAAATTCATTGTGCAAAATAAACAACTAGAGGGGCCTTACAAGTCCTCACTAGGCACAGAAGAAGGGGGCTTAGGGGTGCAGACACTATCCAGGTTCTACATTGCGGCACAATTGATCCATTGTCCATTGGGGAAGGGACAATACAGATAAGCCTGGGGTATGTCTGGAAAAACCTTAACAGAACAATCCACTAAAAAACGAAATTACTGGCGGAAGCATGGCAACACCACCACCCCACCCCCCCACCCTTCCTCAGCCTCTTGGTCCAATTGCGAGACGATATTGACACAAACTAAGCACGAGGCCATATTCTCGAAAATCTGAGGATATAGGATAGACTTTTTTGAAAACCAATTCCCCGATATGGAATCTGAAAGGGTTGCGTAACATGGGATAAACCACCATCCAAGATAGCTTTTGTAGTGATGATCAATGTGATTACCTTTAACTCATTAAAGAAAAATACAAACTACCACTCGCAGGAAATTTATTTCTTTATCGTCAAACTTTATGGATTTTCTAAAAAATGCCAAAAAGACACCCAAACTGGACCCCCTTCTCTACTCAATGTTAAATCGGACAACTAAAAGGGAACAAAAAAAAAAAAACGTTCTCATAAGTATTTTAGTAAACTATTAAGTGCTGAAGAGCCAAAGACAAAACCCCCTTTATGCAGAAATGGAAAACCGTCTGGGGAAAGTAATTGATACAAAAACTTTGGTACAAAGCCTTTCTAACACATACCACTATTTCAGATGAAAAATTATCAGAGGCGTATTAAAGACAATAATTCGGTGGTACTATTAAAGACCCCAGTTAGAAATTGCCGCAAATCTTACACCCATGTCCATCCTCCTCCCTATGTGCGAGGGAATTTGCGGTGCAAAAGGCCCACCTTACATATATTTGAGGCAGCCTCGGTCATAAGCACTCGTGGGAAGCCACTTCTAGATGCAATAGAAACAATCCCTACAAAAGCAAATGAATGTCAAGGCATAGTACAAGCCCTTCTATTACTAGATATAGAACTATACTATTTCTTTAGAAGTAGTGGTAGCTCACTTCACTGATGTACACCCAGCTAGTAATTACTAGACACTGGACAAGGAATCGGTTACTACTCCCTCATTCAGTGCGTTATTACACCATGAATACGCACATGTTCGTGACGAAAAATTTGCTACCAAAAATAACAAAAAGAAAAAATTTCACTACAAACAATAGCCATTTTGTTTCTTGTGCGTCCTGGAAGTGTTGGCTTGAAGTGCCATTCATAAAGTATAACCTATAGGATAGTGCAACAACTTAAAATAAACGATAAATTGGGATTAGTTCTAACTTGCTTACTATGAGAGATATACCTCTTTAATATAGTACCCATCTGTGTATTTGTAATAACACCCCTAATTCATGGTTGGTATACTCCTGTTAAAACTTGTTTTAGCATTGTTCATGTATTTGTATTGCGTTACGATAAGTGTTTATTTTATTAGTGACGTACCCATACCAGTCACTCTGTAGAAAGATACCTCCTAATAAAAAGGACTATCACCATCCGAGAGTCAAGGTAGACTGCAAGCCCATAAGGAAGGACCACCCACCATATCTTTGAAAAATGGAAGTACTTGTATCCCTGGTGAATACCTTTGTGAAACAATATATATGTAAGGCTTAACATCACACTAACGATGGGGGCCGTATATACTGGGCGATATACGTCCCCCATACACTTCTATGGGCGCAGGCACCCTACGGGAGTGGTACGGTGCTGCAACACGTGCGGCACCGTACCGTCCGTAACCGTGAAAAAGATAGGCCTGTCCTATCTTTTCCCGTAATGTAACGGCCGCGTGCGCCATAGGTTGCTATGCGAGGGGCGGGGGTGATCTGTGGTCGACTCACCTCCTCCTCTCGCTCCCTACACTCCGTTGCCCGCATAACGGTACGGTACGTGACTGGCAATCGGCATTGTTATAGTTAGCTTAATAACTATTGACTCGTTTCCATAAAGTGTTAGCTGCAATTCTTTAATAAAATGTCTATTAAAGAAAAAATAAAAAAAAAAAAAAAAAAGACCAAGAGACACGACTTCCACGCATGTACACGTCACTCTGTCATTGGAGACTAAACGAGGCATTTAACTGAAAACCCACACACACTAAGGAGCTCTCCTTTGGCGCTTAAGTAATATTTTCCAAATCAAGTAGACCTCGGGTACCCATTATAAGCACAGTGTAATAGACCATGGGCAGGAGAAAAAAAGGATGGATGGACAGGCGCTGGAACTAAGAAGGAGATAGTGGTGGTGGCAGAACGCACAAACGTGGACCGACTAAGAGCTACCCTCTATAGAAGACTGAGAACATTAATAGAACTTAGAGAGTTGCTTCATTGGACATCCAACTCAAACAGGTAGAAAAATTGCATGACATTCTCTAACCGATCTGATCTATAAGGGGTTAAGGTAACCACACACTCCTGGTGAAATACCTTTACATAAAAGAGAATTCAGCGCTGGACCTCTCTCCACTTCCTTCGAGACAGTACGGACGGAACTTTACTACAATGCCCGACAAGATGCAGGACAGTTTATAAGTGTCCTTCTCCAACCTGTAGTCCTGCCAGACTCTCTTACCCGATTCAATGGAAATAGAAAGGGAAAAATTGTTAACGAGTGTCCTGACTCTTGCTCTCTACTCTTTTCCGACAGAGGCTGTTCGATTATAAAATGCCCATACCCAGAAGAGGTCGAAGGGGTAGTAAACGGACCTACCAAAAGGAAAGCCACCTGGTCCGACGGCCTACATATCTTTCTCTCAACATTCCTACATAGTCCTCTTAGCCACATCTGGTGTAAGGTATTTCTGCCTACTAATGTCAGACGAGACCCCACAGTCTGCAACCCGCTCTTTCATCACCCTGAATCCCTAAGCCAGGAAAAGATTTTAGTGGATTGTGCCAGCTATAGGCCCCATCGCTCATCCTCAACTGATCTTAATGCATGTACACAAATCGTAGCCACTCGGTTGATGCCAGTGCATTCCCACAACTGATCTAGAGGACCCAGGTTTGGCTTCATCCCAGGCCGTCAGGCGGGGATAATATAGGAGAGTGGTGGACCGCTTAAGTGCCGTGAATAATATGGACGAACAGGCCGTACGCTTGCCTGGATGCAGAAAAGGCCTTTGGACAGGCTGACTGGTCTTTTATGTTTCAGGTCCTAAACATGTAGGGATGCGAGTCCTACAGCGGTTTTCCAAGTAATCGCTGGATACGGCGTCTATAAAACTGCACACATGCCTCATCCCCACCCATGCAGATTAGGTACTGCAACGTGCCAGGGGATGTCCCCTAGTCCCACGCCCTCATCTTGCCTATGGATAGAGCTTAGCAGCTATAATCCGTCAAGGCGTCCCAGACATACAGGGTACCAGTATTAAAAAAGAGTTTAAAACTATCATTGTTTGGTCACATACGCTACCTCTTAACTTGACAAGGCCGCGATTACTTACCCAATTTTATCATCAAACGACGGGCGACAATTTGGAGCCCCTTTCAGGTATAAAGTGCAACCCATCTAAAACTGAATCTTTACCCTTAACATCCCGGAAGACATGGGAGCACTTTTAAAATCTACTAGAAATACGCTGGAAAACACCCCAACCCGCGTTTTAAATACTTGGGATAAACCTCACCCCATCTTACAACCACTGTAACAAACGAATTTCCAAAAGTTGTTTCATGAGATCCTTCTCTACTACCAGTGAATGGTTCTACCAAGGTCTCTTCTTGGTAGAATAGCATCTGTCAAAATGACGGTGTTACCCAAATGATGTATTCTTTGAAGTTCTCCCAATGTCCGACCTGAAGGTTCTTAATCACTGCAAGCCTCCTTATCGCTTTGTAATGGGCACAGAAGCGACACAGATTAAGTCTTACACTATCTGTTTACTAGCGCATAAGGTCGAGTGCGAGTACTGTTCGTCTTTGCTGACCTAATAAGTCTGGGGTTGCGCACCTTGAGGCGTTCATCCCAACATGGTCGAGCTCGTGGTCCTCTTCGAAATGGATGGAAAGCAATTTCGAAAAATTGATCTACAGTTGAGAAAATGTGGACAGACATTGTACATGTCTACTTAAGTGAAAAGGGACGTCGTCATTGCATGTCTTGTGCCAGGGTCGCTCACCCCATAAGTGGTGAGCTGAGGGGGAGGATATGTAAGAGTGTGAACCTAGGGGGCGCTGGAGAGCGACCCACAACCAGGGTTGAAAAGGACCTTGACCACTCCCATCCCTGGCCAACTCCAGAGGGAGAGCTCACAGCAAGCCAGTGCTGTGTGTCCTGCAGTCAGCAGGAGGACTTGGGACCAGTTGGAGACAGACAGGTGGTCTGTCCCAAGAGGACTGGGATCCAGAAAGGACATTGTTTGGTTGAGCTCACCAAGAGCCAGAGCGCTGAGGAGGAACCCCAGCAATGTTCCTCGAACCTAGAAGGGAGTTAGGGTTCAAGAAGTAAGGTAGTGCCCTAAGTAGAGGCTAAGCTGTTTATTATTTTTGTTCCTGTAAAGGTTTTAAAGCTGAATAAAGCAGTTTTCTTTTGGATTGCTGCAAGCTCCTACGTTACCGTTTTTGGCGCTCAGCACCACAAAAGTCACCTGTGAGATCCGGAAGCTTCTACCTTTGATGCTAAGTTACAGGCACTCAGACCAAAAACGTCAACCGCTAACCCCAGAGACATTATATGTTGCCTGCAAGATTTTGAACTCAAGGAGCGCATAATGTTTGCAGCCAGAAAACACAGAGATGAGATCTTTCAGGGAGCAAAGGTACAGCTATTTCAAGATTTATCCTGGATAATGCTACAGAAAAGAAGACACCTGCGCCCTCTACTGGATATTCTGAGACAGCACAATATAATATACAAATGGGGATACCCACTAGCTCTCACAGCAACTAAAGGAGGAAGATAAGCCACCCTGCGTTCCTACTTTGACCTGGAAAGCTTCTGCAGCACGTGGGATATCCCAGTTGCAAATATTGAGGACTGGGAAATTGCATACCCGCCCCCTACGCCACCACCAGTATGGGACACCGTCCAGAAGAAAAGAAGGAGAAGACCGTCGGGGGGGCTTCCAAAGAGGGCCACCACCCTAAGAACACTTTATAACTGAAGTAGTATCCTTTGCAAATTTTCTTTATTAGAGATTCTGTTTAATGTATGGAGCACTGACGCCATATACTGGTGCCTTTACTACACACACACACACACACACACACAAAGGTGCCAGGGATCAGGGCATTATTGTTTTTTGTACCAGATTTAGTTAACGAGATAGTTGGATAGAAAATTGGTTTTCTTACAAATAGAATTTGCAGAGCGGGGCTTAGACCGCGTATCCCCCTACATAAAGGGTTATACCTGGGTTTCTCTCGAAGGGAAGCCTAGGCCAACCGGCTTCATTCCTGTGCCTAGGCAACAGGGGCAGTTGGTATAGAACCCCACCCAAGGGTGAGAAGGTAGTATATATACTCAAGGGTAGAGACTAAGTCAGCATCGTCTTATTTGTCAAATTTGTCTTGTGATTTCTCACCGCCACATGGTACCCATACCCGCATTGATTATTTTTTCGGGGTTACCCAAATTCTACGCATGTTACACGATGCGGAAGTGGGTTCCATCTCGTGGTCAGACCACGCACCGGTGACATTGAGACTAAGGGACGGGGCGTGGTTTGGCCGCTGCTAGGAATGGCCGCATGAACGAAGAGCTCCGTCTCAACAGTGTGCAGACCAGCAATTTCCCCCTGACACGATAGTCCAGAAGACTATAGAATATGCCAGGAACATCGCTGAATGCGGCGAGCAGAAAACGGAATGGCGGAGGAGCCGGCAACAAGCTAATTAAAGCTCATTTCCCGGGAGACATCTCTCTGTCTCCCCCTTTCCAACTCCGAAAAGCTGGGAAGACTCACCTGCGCAGAGCCTTCCCAATATGGCACCGTCCCCGCCATTAATCCAGGAGGAATATAGCATGCCACCTCTCACTGCAACTACAGGAGAACTCGAACTCCTCCTCCAGTTGCCAGCAGAGGGCGACAAATCACACAAATTCACCCTCCATAAGCCCACTGAAGCAGCGACAGAAAATGTCAGACACAAACACTGCACAAGAGGGTATAACAGCAGGCTCCTCTGAAAGCCCTGATGCCTTTGCAAGGTTCCAGACTTCAAACAAAACAGTCTCAGAAGATATGCTGAAGGCTATGTTAGAAGCCTTTAGATCCTCCCTACACAGAGATCTATCTTGTCTTATAGCTCCATTACAATCAGCTGTAAATGAGTCTAAAATGGAAGAATTTACTAATGCACATAACGACCTAGTAGACTCACATCAAGCACTGGAGGAGAAAATACAAGTCATCCAAGCTAAATTAATAGACTCTGAAGACAGGGACAGAAGAAACAATGTCAAAATTAGGGGGATATCAGAGTTAGTCCCAGGTCATTTACTCAGATCATACGTTCAACAACTAACCAAAACCTTGCTCCCGGACCTAACTGACTATGAACTCCGCATAGATCGGGCTCATAGAGTCCCTAAACCTCCGAATTTACCAGAATCAGTACCAAGAGATACTTCAGCCCGCTTTACATTTTTCCATGTGAAAGAACAACTTCTAACACAATCTAGAAAACTTCAAAGCCTCCCAGCTCCCTATGAAAATCTCAAGCTATTTGTGGACCTCTCAACTGCTACGCTACAGAAAGGCTCTCGCTCCAGTAACCTCAATTTTACGAAAACAGGAAATCCCATACAGATGGGGCTTCCCCACAAAAATTCTAATTAGAAAGAACAACACTACCCATGCGGTGAAAACAATTGATGAAGGAATGAACTTGCTGCAATCCTGGCAAATTGGAACTGATCAACCCATCGAAACTCCAAACAAAGGACCTCCTCGGCGGGTGAACCGTGAATGGCAAAAAATTGGGGACTCGTAACTACCAGTGTCAGGTGGTAATGTATTAAATATTAAGTAAATTGTTGAGACGAGATAACTGCTCTTACTCTTCATGTCCACAGTACATATGTCTATCCCTTATGATGCTGCACCTACAGTGATTTATACACATGGTGCACTTGTTGTTGTTTATTGTAACGTCGATATGACGACACCAGTTAAAAAGGTTTTGAATTGTTTTACCTGTTTGTCAACGCCTGTGATATGGGATATAGATAATCCTTTTATTCTAGCCCAAAAAGATAAGATGAATGAGAAAAATGAGGTGATAAAGCTAAATGGGTATATCCAAACAACCCAAAGCATTCAAGATAAATATGTAAATGGGGATTAAGTTAATATCAATAAACGCCAAAAGGTCTCAATAGCCCCTTCAAGAGATCAATGATCTGGAAGGAGGCAGCTCAGCAAAAGGCAGACATTGTGTGTGTTCAGGAGACTCACTTCTCTAAAGATAACCTACCGAAAATGTCCCATTCAAAATTTCCTCTCATTGTACACTCTACTTACACTAAAAAACAAAGAGGTGTTTTAATAGCTTTCAAATCCTCCTTGGCAGTACATATAGAAAAACAAATCATAGACCCAGAAAGCCGCTACATAATCTTAATATGTAAAATAAATAACCTCCAATATACCATAGCCACAATATACGGACCTAATGAGAAACAAAGCTCCTTTATTAAAAAAAGTGCTCAAACTGCTAACAAAGGAAAAAAGAGGGTCCCTGATATTATCAGGGGATTTTAATGCAATAAATGAACAATCTTTAGACACTTCTGCACCAGCAAAAACTCAGAACAGATCATTTACCCTAAATGCTCTCCTTTGGTCATATGAGCTATATGATATCTGGAGGTTACAACACGGAGGAGAGAGAGATTACTCTTTCTTCTCAACAAGGCATAAATCATACTCTCGAATCGACAACATTCTTATAGACAGAACATTATTAGACAGGGTAATAAGCACTGAAATTGGTAATATAGGTTGGTCGGACCATGCACCAGTGTCTATGGTATGGTCAGATAAACTATCATCACATAGTGACTATGTCTGGAGAGCGAGCAACTCTATCATAGCCAACAGTAAATATACAGATAGAATTAAAAGGGCACTAAGAGAATACTTTGAATTTAACAGCAAAAAGAGAAACTCAGTCCATTTTCAATTTGGATAGCCCATAAAGTGTTTATAGGTGGAGAACTGACCAAATTACAAATCATGGCTGCTAAGGAAAAAGAAAGAGAAATTAGAACACGAAACAACAAAATATATATCCTTGAACAACAAAACAAACAACCCACCCATGGTCTCACAAATGCACTCAACCAAGAAAGAGAAAAATTACGAAATCTCCTAATACAAAAACATGCCTACAAGCATAGGATACTTAAAACCAAATATTACGCACAGGGACAGAAAGCCGGAGCTTTACTGGCCCGTAGCCTTAAACAAAGAAGCCAGAAAAGGAAAATTCCATACATATTACATTCAGTATCTGGTGAGAAATTGATATCTCCTAGAGATATCATAGAGGAATTTAGAATCTATTATGAAAATTTATACAACTTAGCTAAAGATCCTAACATTCTAAAACCAACCCAAAGCATGATAGATACCTTCCTTAATAAAATAAACTTACCTAAACTATCCCAAGAACATCTAAACACTTTAAATCTTCCTATCACGCAAGAGGAAATTCAACGCACGATTAAAGCATCTCCTTCAGGGAAAGCCCCTGGACCGGATGGTCTCCCCTCAGAGTATTACAAAAAATTTCATGATTGCATACTGCCTTACATGCAAGAAACATTTAATTTAGCTTTCTCAGAAGGCACCCTTCCCAAGGACATGCTATCTGCTTTAATAATTACCATTCCCAAACCTGGAAAACCCCCAAATACCCCCTCAAACTTTAGACCAATTTCACTCCTTAACTGTGATATTAAAATCTATGCGAAAATAATAGCCCAGAGACTTAAAAAAATAATACCCATGCTAATTAAAAATGACCAGGTCAGATTCACCCCAGGCAGACAGGCACCAGATAATACCCGACGCATAATAACTCTAATGCAGATTAGCGAACGCCGTAATCTCCCATCAACCTTTTTAACAGTTGACGCCGAGAAGGCGTTTGATCGAGTTAACTGGACGTACGCCTTCTCGGCTCTCACTAAATTTGGTATTACTGGTGCAATACAGACGGCTATCAAATCATTATATTCTAACCCAACAGCTAGAGTTTTTACGAATGGAATGCTATCTAAAGAATTCTCTCTGACAAATGGTACGAGACAGGGCTGTCCCCTATCCCCCTTTTTCTTTATCTTATCTATAGAACCTCTCGCGGAAATAATAAGAGCCGACCCGAACATTACTGGTATAAAAGTAGGATCTAACCATCATAAAATAGCATTATTTGCAGACGATATCATCTTAATGTCAACTAATCCCCAGACCTCTCTACCTGCCATATTCTCCAAAATACAAGAATACGGAGATATTTCTTATTATAAAATGAACAACAATAAATCGCAAGTCCTATCAATAGCAATCCCTCCTAAACAACTACAACATCTAAAGAGGCTTTACCCATTAGATTGGCAACCCACCTCGATCACCTACTTAGGGGTACAATTGACGACTCCCACATCTAAACTTTTTTCATGCAATTTTACTCCACTATTGAATAAGATTGAATATGTATCTAATTCTTTATCTAAGGTAATTCTCTCATGGTATGGGAAAATAGCAGCCTACAAAATGAGCATATTACCAAGATTTTTATACCTGTTAAGAACAATACCAATCCTGCTTCCCAAAACCTTTTTTACATCTGCTTAGGGAACTCCAACTCAAACAGGTAGAAAAATTGCTGACATTCTCTAGACAGCGATTCTATGAAAGGGGTAATAAGGCCCACACACTCCTGGTGAGACATTTACAAGAAAAGAGAATTCACCAGGCCCCCCACGTCATTCGAGACAGTACGGGAACTTTACTACATGACCCGACAGAGATAGCAGGACAGTTTCATAAGTTCTTCTCCAACCTGTAGTCCTTGCCAGACTCTCTACCTCAATCGGAAATAGAAAGGGAAAAATTGTTAAACGAGTTCCTGGACTCTTGCTCTCTACCTCTGTTACCGACAGAGGCTGTCGAATTACTAAATGCCCCTATAACAGCAGAAGAGGTAGAAGGGGTAGTAACGGACCTACCAAAACGGGAAAGCCCCTGGGCCTGACGGCTTGACATATCTTTACTATCAGACATTCCTACAAGTCCTCTTGCCACATATGGTGAAGGTATTTAATGCCTATATGTCAGACGAGACCCCCCACAGTCTGCAACCCGCTCTTTCATCACCCTGATCCCTAAGCCAGGAAAAGATTTAGTGGATTGTGCCAGCTATAGGCCCATCGCTCTCCTCAATACTGATCTTAATATGTACACAAAATCTTAGCCAACCGGTTGATACAGTGGCTTCCACAACTGATCTATGAGGACCAGGTTGGGTTCATCCCAGGCCGTCAGGGCGGGGATAATAAGAGGAGAGTGGTGGACCTTATAGATGCAGTGAATAAGATGGACGAACAGGCCTTACTGCTTAGCCTGGATGCAGAAAAGGCCTTTGACAGGCTGAACTGGTCTTTTATGTTTCAGGTCCTAAAACATGTAGGGATGCGAAGGTCCTACCAGGGGTTTTACAAGAACCTGACGGCGTCTATAAAACTGACACATGCCTCATCCCCACCCATGCAGATTAGGAACGGCACGTGCCAGGGGTGTCCCCTATCCCCCCCTCATCTTTGTCCTATGTATAGAGCCATTAGCAGCTATAATCCGTCAAGACCCAGACATACAGGGTATCCATATTAAAAATAAAGAGTTTAAACTATCATTGTTTGCATACGACATACTCTTAACTTTGACAAGGCCGCTGATATCCTTACCCAATTTATCATCACGACTGCGACAATTTGGAGCCCTTTCAGGGTATAAAGTGAACCCGTCTAAAACTGAAGCTTTACCCATTAACATCCCGGAAGACATGGTAGCACTGTTAAAATCTAGCTATAAATACTCCTGGAAAACAACCGCGTTTAAATACTTGGGGATAAACCTCACCCCATCTTACAAAACACTGTACAAACAGAATTTCCAAAAGTTGTTTCATGAGATCCGTTCTCTACTAACCAGGTGGAATGGTCTACCAATGTCTTTCTTTGGTAGAATAGCATCTGTCAAAATGACGGTGTTACCCAAATGAATGTACTTCTTTGAAGTTCTCCCAATTCCGGTACCCATGAAGGTGCTTAAATCACTGCAAGCCTCCCTTATCCGCTTTGTATGGGCACAGAAGCGACACAGAGTAGTCTTACTATCTGTCTTACTATCGCATAAGTCGAAGGGAGGACTGTCCATGCCTGACCTAATCAAGTACTACTGGGTGGCGCACCTGAGGCGCATCCCAGCATGGTCGCAGCTCTGGGCCTATTCGAAATGGATGGAAATCGAAAAATGATGGCTCACTCCATATCACCCCAACTCATACTTGTGGTCCCAGAAGCCCACTTCACCTCCTGCCCCGCTGTTAGGCCCCCATAGCGTTCACACTAAGCATATGGAACATCTGTAGAGCTAAATTTCCACTTGCCTCGCAGGCCTCCTCACTGCAATCCAGAAACAGAGGACTTTATGACGGGGAGGGACGTGAGACCGTGGCATGAGAAGTGCTTGTTCCGATTTGCGGATATAGTAGACCACATGACCTTAAAAATTCTCCACTTCGAAAAGCTTCGGGAGGAAAACCGAACGTGCATTTTTAAATTACTAAAGGCCTTATTTTAACTTTTGTCTGTGAGTATATTGAATAAATGTTTCAACTTAATTACCCCAAAAGTTGTCTGCACTATCGCGTGTTATCTTCTCTTCCTTTTGATGAGTGAACCGGAGTGACCGCGAAATTTGTGGAACACACCACACGGTGGCAGCAGTTCCTGGTCAGAGGATTTTACCCACTCACCGGTAACAAACAACGATCCGGAGTTTTCGTCCAGCAAGACCGGAGGAAAGCTGAGTGAGAGCGTGGAATACGAGCACACCTTTTTCCATCAAGAAAGGTACTGTCTAATCTAACTTCACTCTCGGCGCTTGATGTGCGCTAATAGAGAGCGGGCAAGGACGTTGATGCGGTGAACAATATACTTCTTTCTATCGTGTGAATGTAGCCTTAAAAGGGTATTCACGTCTGGGCATTCACATTCAGTTTCACTAATTTTCCATATATAAACATTTCTTCAATTGGATGTTATTTAAAAAAATTTTCTTGTATGAAGATAATTTCTCATAAATGTGGTCATGTTGTCCCTTAGAAAAAAGATAGCTTTCTCGGATACGACCACCTCACACTCTGACAGCAGTGGCCAGACATGTGCTATTGAGTCCTGCCGGACCACCTGGCTTCAGCGATCATTACCACAGGACGGCTGTGGGACATGTAGTAACTCCTAGACATTTCATATACAAAAACTTTTTGTTTATTTGTGCAATCCCTCCAGCAGAGGTGGCCGTATCCAAGGACACAGTCTTGTTTCTAAGGGACCATATCACTACATTTATGAGAAATTATCTTCACACAGGAACATTTTTTTTAATAACATCTAATTGGAGAAATGATTATATATGGCAAATTTATCAAACTGAATGTGAATGCCCAGGCGAGAAGACCCCTTTAATGTGTATATTGGTTGCATTTTACCCGCTTTGCTTGTGTAAAGTTTTACTACTGAATAATAAAAGCATTAATTTTTAAGCAATTATTTGTTTTAGTTTGGGACCGCACTCTTCCCATTACCTGCAAATACGCCACTTCCTGCAAACTGCGTAAAACATAAGGTCTCCAAACCTACGGAATTCGAATATGCACTCACCGGCCACTTTATTAGGTACACCTGTCCAACTGCTCGTTAACACTTAATTTCTAATCAGCCAATCACATGGCGGCAACTCAGAGCATTTAGGCATGTAGACATGGTCAAGACAATCTCCTGCAGTTCAAACTGAGCATCAGTATGGGGAAGAAAAGTGATTTGAGTGCCTTTGAACGTGGCATGGTTGTTGGTGCCAGAAGGGCTGGTCTGAGTATTTCAGAAACTGATGATCTACTGGGATTTTCACACAAGGAGAATGGGCAGACTGGTTCGAGCTGATAGAAAGGCAACAGTGACACAAATCGCCACCCGTTACACCCAAGGGAGGCAGAAGAGCATCTCTGAACGCACAGGACATCCAACTTTGAGGCAGATGGGCTACAGCAGCAGAAGACCACACCGGGTGCCACTCCTTTCAGCTAAGAACAGGAAACTGAGGCTACAAAAATTTTTTTTTGTACAGGAGGTTTTAATTTTTGTAAATGTATGAAAACATTATAAAACCTATACAAATTTGGTATCCCCATGATTGCCCCAACCCAAAGAATAAAGTAGACATGTCATTTGTGGCGCACAGAGAAAGCTGTAAAAACCAAGCCCACAAGAAAACTTTGCAAATGCATTTTTTCACCATTTTCACTGCATTTGGAATTTTTTCCCCGCTTCCCAGTACACAGCATGGGATATTAAATGCCGTCACTATGAAGTGCAATTTGTTACGCAAAAAATAAGCCATCACAGAGCTATGAGGAAAAAAAAAAAGTTAGATTTTTGAAGGTAGTGAGTAAAATATGAAAGTGAAAAAACTGAAAAAGGCCAGGTCATTAAAGGGGTTAAGCTGTAAAATGGCTGCGTCCTTAACAGGTTAAAGAGTTTTTATTACAACATTTTTTAGTATGAAAACACAGGATGGGAGTATTAGCATGTCTGGGAGTTTACATGTCTGGTATCTTCTTACATACATTGGTTTACAGATATCAACCATAATAAGCAGTCAAGTATAAGGTGGAAGAGGATCCCATTGAATAAGCGCTGTCCCTGGCTGACTCTGATCTTCTATAGCAGTGATGGCAAACCTTTTAGACACCGAGTGCCCAAACTACAACCAAAACCCACGTATTTTTCGCAAAGTGCCAATGTGACAATTTAATCAGTAACTTATTTCTCCCTGCTCTTTCACAGGTTTAAATTGTATAGGCACCAGAGGACACCAATACAGTAGAAAGAAGGAGAAGAATTTTGGATTATCATTGTAGCTTCCTTCTGGTGTCCTGGGCTGCCTGGGACTGCAAGAGGCCTTGAGTCCTGTCTGGCAAACTCTACCCTGGGGTGATGGCAAGGGTGCCCATATAGAGGGCTCTGAGTGCCACCTCTGGCACCCGTGCCATAGGTTCGCCATCACTGTTCTATAGGCTTTAGTATATACTATTAGTATATCCAAACAATTCAAATCAAAACATAAGATAACAAAACAACTTTAAATCCTTAATAACTTTTTTTTTTTTTGTTATTTGACCAGTGTCTCTTCCTGTGGTAATAACATTTCCAAACTAAGATCTCCTTGTGATTTTGAGATTTTTTTCGTGAGACATTGTAGTTTATGTTAGTAGTATCATTTCGGTGATCAGTTTTTTATTTGGGGGGTAAAAATTCAATAATTTAGGAAAAATTTTTTTTTTAAAAATGACATTTTTCAAAGCTTCAAATGTTCTACTTTTTGGACAAAAAGTCATACCACAATTTTTTTTTGTAGAAACCTTTACCATTGGTCTTTTTATTTCCATAATTTGTTTTACATTTCCATTTTTTTTTACGGTCTAAGAAGGTTTCAAGTTTTAGTAGCAACTTCTGAGATTTTCAAGAGATTTAGTGACCAATTCAGTTTGGAAGTGCCCTATAAAGTCTTATGTACTATATACCCCCACAAGTAACACCATTTTATGAACCCAACATCTCAAACTACTCAAATTAGCATTTGAGAAGTCTGTTAACCCTTTAAATCTTTCTATGGAAGCAAACAAAGATGGATTGGAAATTTTGAAATTATAATTTTTGAATAAGATTATTCTCATTTAGCCCTAAAATGGAAACATTCTGTGGGTCAGAGTACGGAAATAGCACTCATGTTCCAAAAATTGACAGGCTGGGGCCACGGCAGGCCTGAGAAGGGACAAGCAAAATCTAGCTTTTGGAGCACCCTTTTCACTAGACTCGTGTTGGTGTCGCTCCCTTATCGTGGGTGTTGGGGTTGAGTTTATTGTATAATGTCGCCGCATTCACGGGCAGAGAAAAGAGACCCCTGGGTGGGCTGTTGTTTTGTTCGATTACAGAAAATGTTCCTCTGGCACAGGCATCTTAAACTGAAGCCTCAGGTACAGGGGAACTATGCCCACACTGTCTGCCCTGGGACAGGTGATCAGAGCGGTACTGTACTACTTCTACTGGGTCGAATTAACCCACACTCTGATTAAACTCCCTATAGGACTCCCCCCGCGCGTTGTCACGTATGCACTACCTGGCCGTGGCTCCATGGAGGCGGCCGCAACGCCAGCTGCCGCTCCTCTAGAAAAAGGCCGCTACGTATAGCGCTCCGCTCCCGCGTCAATCGCCATGCGCGGAGGATCAGAGAGGGTAAGCTGGATAATGAACCGCATCTCCCTTCCCTCCTAGGGCCCGTCTCCATAGCCGTCTTGAAGACCACGTCGCTTCCGACTCCGACCTGCGCCCACGGACGTCTAAAGTCAGCATCTAGCATAGGGGAGTTAATGGAATTAGGCTCTCTCCTCTACATATAGTCCACTGCATTGTTATTTCCCTAACCAGTTTTTTATATGGATTCCCTCAAGGTTCCTTTAAGATACAAGGTTATGTGAATATCCTCCATTAATTTTTATGTGGCGTGCCCTCCTTCTATTTTATCTTGCCGGGATTTAATGCCCCGTGAGTTTACCCCGGTGACCAAATCATATTATCTGTATAATAGTATATACGGCTGGAAAACGCAACGAGCTTCCCCATCGCGCTTCACTCCAACCTTCAAGAATTGAATAAATCGTTTTAATTCTTCCCCATAAATAACCCGTGATAAATATTTTTTTTTTCTCCTCTCCAAAAGGTCCACTCCATCTTGGCGCTCTCTTTGAACCTGTACACATAGAGTCGGGTCACCATACCATACCATCCTGAGGCTCCGCCGCCTGGCGTCGGCGGCAAGAGTTCCTAGTCCCACTCACTGCTCTTCTACAGTAAAGAACCTTTGTCTATGTTGATGGTAAAATCCGCCGCTCTCCCTATGCGTAGATGAATCCCCCATCGAGGATTCCCCCTTTTCCTGCGGCAACAGGCCCGAGGCTAAAAAGGATCTTTGGATAGAAATTCCTTTGTAGACCTTTTCTGACTGTCCGTCGTCGAGCGCGTCTTTCTGTACATTGTAATGCAGAGGTCTCAAGACGAATCAGAAACGCCTCGAGCGCGTCGTTAAGCTTATATTTCTAGAAGACAACTGAATAAATCCTAAATTTTGTCAACTCTGTCAGTGTAACTCTAATCCCCCCCCTCCCTTCCTAATGCAATCCCCCCTTTCTAATTAATTCCCACACCCATTCCCCTAATAAACCTGGTTGCTGGTTGCTTGCTGCTCTCCTTTGCACCCGTTGTCCACTCCAAGCATCTAGTTATCCTTATTTAGTACACTGTCGCAGTCGGTCAAAACTGATACACAATAGAATATTCCATGTTGGTTTGATGACCAGCGTATTTGTATCCGGATCGAAGGTCCCCCGCTTCTGGCTTCTTGTATCATGATGAATCTATATTCCCTCTTCAGCAAAATCTAGCTTTTGGAGCACCCTTTTCACTAGACTCGTGTTGGGGTGCCCCTGAGTGTGTGTGTGTGTTTTTATTTTATATGTCCCCCATAAGGTCATAAAAGACCCCTGGGGGACATTGTCACATTTGTTTTACATTTTACTTTTTTTTTCTATTACAAAATTTCCTCTGTAACAGGCATCTATAACAGCCTCAGTTACAGGGGAAATGCCCACCTGTCACTGGGGACAGGTGATCAGAGCTGTACTGGGTCTAATTAGACCCAGCAGCTCTGATTAACCCCTATAGACCCGGTGGTCACGTGACCGTGGGGTCCATGGAGGCGGCGGCAACGCCGGCTGCGCTCCTCTACGTATCGCGCTCCTCCAGCGCAATGCGCGGAGGGCTGCGCTCCTCTACGTATCGCGCTCCTCCAGCGCAATGCGCGGAGGAGCAGAGAAGGGAGAAGCGGTAATGAACCGCATCTCCCTTCTCCCTAAGCAGAGAAGGGAGAAGCGGTAATGAACCGCATCTCCCTTCTCCCTAAGGCCCTGCGCCCACGTCAGAAGACGTCGCTGCAGACTACGGACCTGCGCCCACTGACGTCTTAAGTCAGCAGCGAGCAGAGGGGAGTTAATGGACATTAGGCTCAGTCTCTACATATAGTCCACTGCATTGTTTATTTACATAACCAGTTTTTATATGGATTCCTCAGAGGCTCTTTAAGATACAAGGTTTTGTGAATATCCTCCATTAATTTTTATGTGTCAGTGCCTCCTGCTATTTATTTAATGGCCGGGAGTTTTACCCATGGGGACCAAATGTCAGCAGTTGGTTGGTTTTGGAGGAATCCCCGGGAGTGTAGTATCTATACTGGCGGTTAGTTCCACCACTGGGTGACAGTTATTAAAGTAAGAGATTGGAAATCCAACAAGTCCAGAAATATTAGTATTTTGCAGCTCAATATTCTTTGTTTCATGGGGAGGATGTGGTGTAGTGTTAAGGCTGGGTTATTTTCTATAGAACGCCCCATTCGTTTCTGTAAAATCCCATGAACCTCTTTCCAGTATGGCTGTATAATGGGACATTGCCAAAATGTATGAATAAGGGTTACCAGCATGCCACAGCCTGCGCCGAAGCGGTTGTTAAGGAGATCGCACTAGTTCGGACGCCGTCTTGACTTAAGAAATCCCAGAATAAGGCACTGTCCGCCATTTTAAGTATTAGCCAAGGGTCACGCTGGGGGTCAAGCACTGTCCAGTTCAAACTTAAATTTTATGTAACGTGTTTGCTCGCCTGTCAGCTAATTCCCTTTGACATTTAATGAGAAGCCAGTCTGTCCATCTTTAGTTCAATATTTAGATTTTTGGTGCCAGTTTTCCTCTTTCCTCTTTCTTTCTTAGTATAAACAATATCTGTGTACAAGGTCCCTGAGAACTGAGCACAATTAATTAACTTTTTGTAGAATGTATTACAGAGCGGTTGTAGTACATTTAAACTAAACCTATAGCATCCAAGCCCCTTGTCTCGCCTACCAATGCTGATCTTTCTGTCTTTTTATACATGCATTTGAGATATTAAACAAGGGAGAAGATCTTTACATACACTAAGAGACTGACGTGTCTTGGTTTTATGTTCAAGCCCCGGGGTAGTCATTAAATATTTAATTTGAAGTCACTGTACAAAATGAAGGGCAGTTAAGGCCTAGTTAAAAATCTCTAACACGGTTCTGCACCGGAGATGAGCAGGCATCGGGAGTCGCAGGAAGAAAGCGGTACCGCTGACCTCCGTGGTTGGAGTGGGCCCGAGTGTTGGCTGTGCTTGGAGTCTTCAACCCGTTAAATGCCACAGTCAGCACGACAGCAGCATTTAAAGTGCTTTCCGGGGGACTTTCCCCCACGATCAGGCCCCCATGCCGTCTTTGGGGGGCGCCGATCGTTACTATGGCAGCTATAGCTATAGGCTATGTTAGCCTATGCACGTGCAATGATGTATTGCAGAGTATAATGATGAACATTATTAGAGGATTGCATGTTCATGTCCCATAAATTATTGAACCTGCATGAAGAACGCTGAAATCCCACAGAAAAAAAAAGCAATAATAAAAAAAAAAAAATGATTGAAAAAGACATATGTACAATACATACATACATACATACATGTACAGCTCATACAATACAGCTAAAAGTTCAGATTAGTAAAGCACAGTACTGGGAGATTAACTCATGCACCTCCCAGCCAGAGCTAGTTGAGCCGAGTTCAAGCAGTATTCACACAGTTCCAGAAGAGTTAGGCCTTATCATAGTATCATAGTATATAAGGCTGGAAGGAGACGCAAGTCCATCAAGTCCAACCTTTAAGAATTAAATAAATGTTTTATCCCCATAACCCGTGCTATTTTTTCTCTCCAGAAAGTCATCCAGGCCTCTCTTGAACATGTACATAGAGTCGGCCATAACAACCTCCTGCGGCAGAGAGTTCCATAGTCTCACTGCTCTTACAGTAAAGAACCTTTGTCTATGTTGATGGTAAAATCGCCTCTCCTCTAGGCGTAGAGGATGCCCCCTTGTCCTGGTCACAGGCCGAGTACGGAACAATAGCACTCATGTTCCTAAACTGACAGGTCTGGGGAGCCTGGACTTTGCAAGGGGGTGGGAAGTGGCCTTTGAGGTGGAGGGAGGGACAAGTTGCAAATCTCGCTGTTTGAGAGCACTCTCCGTCTTCACTAACTCGTTTGGTGTGCCCTGAGTTTGGTGGATGTGTTTGATGTTTTGATTTTATTTAATTGTTCCCCCATAAGGTCATAAAAGACCCCTGAGTGTTCTTACTTTCTTTTCTATTAACAAAATTTTCCTCTGTACAGTCAGCTATAACACCTCATTACAGGGAAATGCCCTAACGTGCTGTACACTGGGGACAGGTGATCAGAGCTGTATGGGTCTACTTTAGAGTGCCGGGCGAGGGCATCTCTGATAACAGAAGGGGAGGTGAGAGGGCGTTCCCTATGACCCCAAGTGGGGCTCGGTGGTCAGGTGTCACAGGGGTGGGGCCTGGGGGTTTGGGGTCCCTAGGCGGCTGGCAGCAGGAAACTGCCAGCTGCCTCGTTGTGGGGAGTGCTCTATTCAAACTATCGCTCCTCCTCCAGCGCAATGCGCGAGGAGCAGATCAGGGGAAGCGGTATGACCGCATCTCCCTTCCCCTAGCCCTGTCTACCACTCTGAAGACGTCGCTGCAGACCTCTCTGACTGCCGCCCACTGACGTCTAAGATTCGCACGAGCAGAGGGGAAGTTATGGACATTAGGCTCAGTCTCTACATATGTCCACACTGCATTGTTTTATTTTACATAATCCAGTTTTTTAATATGGATCCTCAAAGGTTCTTTAAGATACAAGGTTATGTGATATTCTCCATTAATTTTTCTGTGGGGGGCAGTGCGCGTCCTGCTATTTATTTAATGGCGCGGGATGTAATTGTTTTAGCGCCTGGGGCACTCTATCTTGTTGTAAGATCATAGTTAATCTAGTATACAATAGCTGTGCATAGGAGACGCAAGTCCATCAAGCAAGGGCAAGGAAGAGTCCACCTCTGTTACGAAGAATTAATTAGTTTGTTAGTTAAACGATCCCCCATCAATATACCCCATTAGCTTTTATTCTCCGATCATCCATCCATTCATCCAGCCTCTCTTGAACATTTACATAGAGTCGGGCCTAATCTAACAACCTCCTGGCGGCAAGAGAGGTTCCATAGTCTCACTGCTCTACAAGTAAAGAACCTTGTCTATGTTGAAATGTTGATGGTAAAATCAAATCGCCTCTCCTCTAGGCGTAGAGGATGCCCCCCGCCCGCCCATGTCCTTGTCACGAGGTAGGCCGAGAGTATAAGATCTTTGGGAACAGATCCTTGTCCTGGCTGACTTTGCTTGGCAAGGTATTTGTACATTTGTAATTAGGTCTCCCCCAGTCGTCTTTTTTCTACCAACGAATAATCCTCATTTTGTAATCTGTCAGTGTATTCTAATCCCCCCATTCCCTAATAATCCTGGTGCTACTCCTTTGCAACCCTTTCCAGCTCTATTATCGTGTCCTATTATACACTGGTGCGCCAAAACTGTAACAACAATACTTCCATATTGTGTCCGTGACCAGAGGATTTGATTATAAGGGCAAAACTATGTCTTTATAGATACCAACAAGAGAATATACTAGTACCTCTCTGATTACAGTCCCATATATTTTAAAATATTTTCTATATAAGCATGCATCAACGAAAAAAACACTGGCTCTGTAACACTAAACATTCAAGTTTATACCATCACACCAATCAAAACGCACCCAAGTCCCCCTTTATTCAGCTTCAGATTTAACTAAGTATTGACCGTTTAGAAAACATAATTATCAAACTTTTTGTTTCCATGATGGCCCAAGTGCATAATTTACATTTATCTACATTAAACCTCATCAACCATTTTTCTCGTGACCCATGTCCCTCAACTTCCACAAATCCCTCGTAAATGCTAAAAAACCACGACCCTCAGTATTTATACTTTCACACAGGCTTAGTTCATCTGCAAATATTTGAACCTTGACTGTGTAAACCCAGCTACAGGTCATATCATAAAAATTTAAACAAGAGTGGCCCCAATACTTGCACTCTGTGGCACCATTCCACTGGTACCATCAACGCGCAATCTGAGAAGTGTTGCTATATGACCAACCACACCCCTGTGTTTTCTATCCACACTAAGCCAATTACTTTACCCACGATACACAGATTTCTCCTATTCTAGTTCCCAGCATTCTCTGCATTTTATATACCAACCTTTATGTGGCACGGTGTCAAATGCCTTGAAAAGCTAAGTCCCGATATACAACTCCACCAGCGGTCCCCCCAGATCCAGTCTGAAACTTACCACCCAGACCTTTCCTCGTAGAAACCAATCAGTCCTTAGTACTGACAGGACCGATCTCCTCATAAACACCCATGCTGAGCTCGGGTTATAAGGTTTTGCACAGTGAGATAACTCACAGGATAGTATCTCTAATAAACCCCTCAATTTTCTCCACCACCACAAGCGTTAGACTTACGGGTCTGTAGTTTCGCCCAGATCGCTATTTTACTCCTTTTTGTATATTCGGTACCCTAAAACCCCAGACATGGTGCTTTGGTCTCCATTCCTGGGAACTAACCAGTCCCTCAGTGAATCTCAAATATTAAAAATAACGGTCTGTCTATCACGGTACAAAAATAATTTCATGGCGAACCCTGGGGTGTATGCCATCTGGCCCCGTGCTATTTTCGATCGTAGTGGTTGCGAGGCGGCCGCCGTACCTCTCTCCTGGGTTAGGACATGTTTACAAATTAATAAAAATGAAGAATTAACATATTAGCCTCATAGTGGCTCCACCAATGGGATTTTCCTGTAGACAGTTTGAGAAGCGCGACATTGATAGTTGGCCCTTTCCTCAGCTCCTTCCACCACCATGGACCCCCCCATGTTTTATTTCTAAGGGGACCCACCTCTCTGTTTTTTAGTTTCTTCATCATTTATATCTAAATATAAGCAGATATAATGTCAGCAGTTGTTTGTTTTGGAGAATCCCGTGATGGTAGCATCAATAATTTATACTTTGTTTAAGTTCCATCCCTGGTGACCAGTTATTATTGCAGACATTGGAAATCCACAAGTTTCCAGACCATATTAGTATTTTGCATCTCAATATTCTTTTTTCATGGGTTGATGATGTGGTGTAGCGATAAGTCCACTGGGTTATTTTTCCCTTAGAACGCCCCATTCGTTTCTGTAGAATACCCATGAACCCCTCTTTCCTCCATATGGCTGTATAATGGGGGAACATTGGCCAAAATGTAGAATAAGGGTTACCATCTGCCCACAAGCCCTGCCCGAAGCAGGTTTTAAGGAGATCGCACTAGTGTCGGAGAACTGACCATCCCTTGACTCTGTAAGACTCCCAGATACCTGCACTGTCCCCATTTTTAAGAGTATTAGCCCAGGGTCAACGCTGGGGTCCAGCACTGTTCCAGTTTTGCAACACTTTAAATTTTATTGGTAACACGTGTTTGGCTCGCCTGTCAGCTAATTCCCTTTGACATTTAAATGTAGAAGCCATTCCCTGGTCCATCTTTATTCAATATTTAGATGTTTTGGTGCCAGTTTTCCTCTTTCTCTTTCTTGTCTTGTATAAACAATCATCTGTGTACAAGGTCCCTGAGAACTGAAGCACAATTATTGAACTTTTGTAGAATGTATTACAAGCGGTTTGTGTACATTTAAACACCCTATAGCAATCCAAGCCCTGTTCTCGCCTACCTATGCTGATCTTTGCTGTCTTTTTATACATGCAGTGTGGAGATATTACACGGGCGAGAAGATCTTTAACATACCTAGAAGACTGTACGTGTCTTGGTTTTATGTTCAAGGCCCCGGGTAGTCAGGAAATATTAATTTGAATGTCACTGTACAAACTGAAGGGCATTTAAGGCCTATTAACAAATCTCTAACACGGTTCTGCAACCGGAGAATGAGGCAGGCTCGGGAGTCCGCCGGAAAGAACGCGGTACCGCTGATGCCTCCGTGGTTGGAGTGGGTGCCGAGTGTTGTCTGTCCTTTGGAGTCTTCAACAACCCGTTAATGCAAGTCAGCACGACAGCAGCCTTAAAGTGCTTTCTTTCCGGGGACTTTCCCCCTCGACAGGCCCCCAGGCCGTCTTTGGTTGGGGGGGCCCGATCGTTACTTATGATTACTATGCAGCTATAGCTATAGGCTAATTTTAGGCCTATGCACGTGCAATGATGTATATTGCAGAGTATAATGATGAACATTTTATAGGATTGCAGTTCATGTCCCATAAATTATTACGAACCTGCCTAAGAACAGCTGAAATCCCCATAGAAAAAAAAAAGCAATAATAAAAAAAAAATGATTGAAAAAAGAAAAGGACACTATGTACCATACATACATCATACATACATGGCCAGCTCTACAATACAGGCTAACGAGTTCGAGATTAGTAAGCACATGTACGTGCTGGAGATTAACTAAAACTCAATTGCCCCCTCTCCCCGCCAAGTACCTAGTTGAGCCGAGTTTTCAAGCTAGTATTCACAACAGTTCCTAGAAGAGGTTAGGCCTTATCATAGTATCATAGTAGATAAAGGCTGGAAGGAGACCGCAAGTCATCAAGAAGTCCAACCTATTAAGAAGAAATTAAATCAATGTTTAATATCTATACATCTTATTAATTAGAAATCCATCATCATAAATAGAACAATCAAATTTAAAATAATATATCTTATCTGTGATAGAACCCGATGCTATTTGTATTTTATCTCTCACAGAGGAAAGGTCATCCAGGGGCAGATCCAAGGTAGTAAATCCAGCAGGCTGGTACTGAATCAATCCAGGGTGGCCCTCGTCTCTCTTGAACATGTACTAGAGTCGGCCATCCACAACCTCACTAGCGGCAGAGAGTCTCACTATCTGCTCTTCACAGTAACAGAATAACGCTATTGTCATATGTGTGATGGTAGAACCGCCTCTGCTCCCTCAGTGCGTTAGACCGGATGCCCCCGCCGCCCGCCTTTCCTGGTCACAGGCCATGGTCTATCAAAAGATCTATTGGCAGACGAATCCTTGTACTGTCCGTTCAGGTATTTGTACATTGTATGAGGTCTCTTACCCCATCAGCTCGTAGCTTTTTGTTCCTAAACTGAATAATCCCAAATTTTTGTAATACTTCATTGTATTCTAGTTCCCCCCCCATGTCCCCCTAACTATCCTGTTGCTCTCCGCTTCACCCGTTCCATCTTCTATTATATCCTTTTTATACACTGGTCCCAAAACTTGTACACAATATTTCATGTGTGGTCTGACCAGGGATTGTATAAGGCAGACTATGTCTTTATCATGATGAATCTATTCCTCTTCTCCTTGATACATCCCATAATTTTATTTGGCTTTAGCAGCAGACCAACTGGCTCTGGTCACTAATTAATTTCAACCATCCACCAATACGCACAAGTCCGATCTCCTCATAAACACCCATGCTGAGCTCGGGTTATAAGGTTTTGCACAGTGAGATAACTCACAGGATAGTATCTCTAATAAACCCCTCAATTTTCTCCACCACCACAAGCGTTAGACTTACGGGTCTGTAGTTTCGCCCAGATCGCTATTTTACTCCTTTTTGTATATTCGGTACCCTAAAACCCCAGACATGGTGCTTTGGTCTCCATTCCTGGGAACTAACCAGTCCCTCAGTGAATCTCAAATATTAAAAATAACGGTCTGTCTATCACGGTACAAAAATAATTTCATGGCGAACCCTGGGGTGTATGCCATCTGGCCCCGTGCTATTTTCGATCGTAGTGGTTGCGAGGCGGCCGCCGTACCTCTCTCCTGGGTTAGGACATGTTTACAAATTAATAAAAATGAAGAATTAACATATTAGCCTCATAGTGGCTCCACCAATGGGATTTTCCTGTAGACAGTTTGAGAAGCGCGACATTGATAGTTGGCCCTTTCCTCAGCTCCTTCCACCACCATGGACCCCCCCATGTTTTATTTCTAAGGGGACCCACCTCTCTGTTTTTTAGTTTCTTCATGCTTCAGTTTTACTAAGTAATTGACCGTTTAGAACATAATTATACTTTTTGTTTCCATGGCCCAAGTGCATAACTTTACATTTATCTACATTAAACCTCATCAACCATTTCTCTGCCCATCCCTCAAGCTTCCACAAATCCCTCTGTAATGCTAAACTATCGACCTCAGTATTTATTACTTTACACAGCTTAGTATCATCTGCAAATATTGAAACTTGACTGTGTAAACCCACTACAAGGTCATTAATAAAAATATTAAAAAGAAGTGGCCCCAATACTGACCCCTGTGGCACTCCACTGGTAACATCAACCCAATCTGAGAATGTGCCATTAATGACCACCCTCTGTTTTCTATCACTAAGCCAATTACTTACCCAGATACACAGATTTTCTCCTATTCCCAGCAGTCTCATTTTATATACCAACCTTTTATGTGGCACGGTGTCAAATGCCTTTGAGAAGTCCAGATATACAACATCCACAGCGTCCCCCAGATCCAGTCTTGAACTTACCTCCTCGTAGAAACCAATCAGATTAGTCTGACAGGACTTATGGAGCAAAAGAGCAGTAGATCAAACAAAAGGCCGCAGAGACTGCCCACATTCCATATTAAGAGATATTATTAGAGAGTTTTTCTCTTAAAATGGCTAGCAAAATGCAGTTAGTATGGGAAGACTAGAACACCCAAAACAGAGAAAAGGAAAGTATTAGTATGACTGTCTTAAAAATCGGTTCATACTAAAAAGTTCAGGTTAGAAGAACACAGTGCTGGGAGATTACGTCACACACCCAGAGCTAATACAGGCAAGTTCAGGCAGTATTCACACAGTTCCAGGAGACTTAGTCCTTATGCAACAAATGAACAGTGAATAGAACAAAAGGCAGCAGAGACTGCCCGCATTCCATGTAAAGAGATATTATTACGGAGTTTTTTTCCTCGAACTGGCTAGCAAAGTGCAGTTAGTATTGCAGTGCTCCTCATATGATGCAATAAGCCAGATTCAGAATCGTGGAAGACTAGTATACTCAAAACAGCGAGAAGGAATGTATTAATATGACTCGGTCTTTTAAAGATTAACACAAAAAAGTTGAGGTTAGTAAAACACAGTGCTGAGAGATTAACTCATTCATCGCACAGCCAGGGATAGTTCAGGCGAGTTCAGGCAGTATTCACACAGATCCAGAAGAGATGGGGTGGTGACACACATGGCGTTTTTAGGCCGATTTTGGGCCGTTTTTATTTGTGCGTTTTCAGATCGGAAAAAAACATTTTTGACCAGTCTGAATTCAGATAAATGGTAAACCTGTCAAAAAAAGGCTTGCGTATAACGCACGGATTTTTTAAGGGATATAATAATAATAATAATAATAATAATAATAATAATAATAATCTTTATTTATATAGCGCCAAATTCCGTAGCGCTTTACAAATCATAAGGGTTTTTACGATCTGAAAAACGCACAACTACAAATGGCCTAAAAACGCCACGTGTGTCACCACCCGTAGTCCTTATGCAGCAAAAAAAAAACAAACAAACAAACACAACAGAGGATCAAACAGAAGGCAGCAGAAACTAATTAAGGGATGGGGTCCATAAGATGGTCAAACCTCACAGTGTTTTGCGGTCCTGACGCCCCCCAAACATCCTTTCCGCATCAACCTATTTGCAGACGATCCGCTTTTGACTAACTAAACTTTACCGCGTTGATGGATAGGCCCAAGGTTCGTACAACTGAGGCACTCTACTGCAATATTGCTCCCCATACTGGTAAGTGATTAAATTTTGCTTCAAAGCCAAACATAACTATGTTGATATTTGGGTCATGATTACACCCACAGTAGATTCGCTGTACATCCACTGATGTTTCAGCAACTCCAATCTGATTTTGTTAACTTAAATACTTCCACCAAGGACAGCGGCTCCACTTTACTCGCTCATGGAGGGACTACATCCAGCTGTTATCACCCTCCACCCCACTAGCTAGCTTTTTGCTGCCGTGGGCTCCTTCTCTACTTACAACCCTCACTAGACAGCATCTATAGGTAAAATTTGGATCACAACCAGACCATCCCCCTCTTTACCCTCGTTGTTTTGTGTTGTCCTGTCTGCAATTGTATTGTGCCTATCCCCTTTCCTTTTTTTTTTTTTTTGTCCTGACCGTTGCTTTGTCTTTATACATGTTCAAGTGGGAACTTGTACTAGACGAATCCCTGCGGCGAAATGAGTTTTGCCGTTTCAAACCTGCCCTGTGTGGGGGAATCCTAGGTGAAGTGTGCCTAATTTTTTATTTCTTTTGGTTCTTCTATATTTTTCCCTATACCAAAAAGTATGTTTTTCATTAGGTGGACTATCATAGGACTGCTTTATAGTATCATTTATGCACAGGGTACGTACCTAGGAGAGGCTGGGCTCCATAGTAAATTGACATGCGCTCACATCCATGTCAATATATACACACAAACACAAAAACTCATAGGGGCTTATTAGGGCATAGAGGCCCGGAAACAATCATAAATTATAGTATATCGCTAGATATATCGCTTACAATTACCTTCCTCTTTCTACTACCTCCGATGCCAGGGGTGACATGAAGGAGGGTACAGCAGGGGGAGTACTCCACCGTGGGGCATTCCTGTCCCCACGCTGGCACACCCTATTGAGGTTCTATTGATCACTTTGGCCGGTACGTAGTCCTACATTGTGCCCTGTGGGGATTCGTCTTCACAGTAGCGTCAGTCTATATCCCTCTCCCCTATGACCCAGCTGTCTTGCACTTAATATCTGGTAAACTGGCTACCATGCCCTCAGGTTCAGTCATCTGTATTGGAGATTTTAATGCAGTCCCTAATTCCTCCTTAGACCACACAAGTGGCCAAGACACGGCCTACCGCACCTAAATCAATGGCTCTCGTCTCTGGATCTAGCTGATATTTGGCGTAGCAAACACCCCCAGGAGAGAGAATATTCCTTTTACTCAGCAGTACATAAGTTTTTCCCATTTTTCCACTAGCCTTTGTATCCTCAGATATGCTATCCCACATTGACCGTGTGTCCTACTGCCCGTGCAGCGCCTCCCATCACTCTGCTATGCTTGTTAGTCTCCTTGTGGGAAACCAAAGGAACCATCTGGTTGCTATAAAAGAACGCACCAGCAAGTGCTTACTTGCTAGAGAGGCGTCCATATTCGAGTTTGGGGATAAGAACAGGAAGCTCTTAGCGCATCTTTCAATACCGGAGCGACCTTGTGCTTCAGCGCCTTCTATCACTGATGGCAACGGCACCTTGGTTACGGAGCCCCAATCCATAAACTTGGTGTTCAGAGATTTTTACTCTTCTCTTCATAGTTCCAGGCTGTTCACCTCTCCCACTGAGATGACCCAATTCCTTGACAACCTTCCGCTTTGGAGGCTCACAACAGCACAGTCGGCCGAACTTGACGCCCCCATCTCGGCGGAGATGGTGGAGCTGCCAACCAATCGCTTCCCTTTGGTAAGACACCGGACGTGGAGGGGGGGGGGGGGGGGGGGGGAAATGGTACAGGGACAACTGTGAAACCCTTGTCCCTCATCTCTTGCGCCTATATTCGAAAGCGCTGAAGAGCGGGTCTCTCCCCAAGTCCATGAGAGAAGCTCATATTGTTGTCCTACCTAAGCCAGGCAAAGATCTCCTGCTTCCCGACTCATACCCCCAATCTCCCTGCTAAATTCTGACAAAAATACTAGCAAAAATACTAGCCACTAGGCTTAATAAGGTCATTTTATCCTTGATCCATCCGGACCAAACCGGCTTCATGCCCGGTAGAGGAACGGACATCAATATACAAAGACTATTTAAACATTGCTGAGGAAGAGGGCTTGTCAGACCCTGGGTTCATACTATCCTTCGATAACTGCAAGGCATTCGACTCGTTCGAATGGCCCTACCTGTGGGCCCTTATGCCTAGAATGGGTATTGGCCCCCGGTTTCTAGCGCTGATTAAACTTCTATATAACGAGCCTGAAGCTAGGGTCAGAACTAACCTTAACATTTCCCCTCCCGTTCCTATCGCCAGGGGTACCAGACATCAAACCCCTTGCAGTGGCAATTCCCCACTCTGGGTCTATTAAGGGCATTGAAAGAGGTACTATCACTGAAAAAGTATCCCTATATGCGGATCCCTATACTGCTAGCTTTCAGTATACACAACTACGACATGCGTTTATGGCCCAGTTTGGCTCCCTCAGCCTGACAACGGGATACTCCAAATTAGAGACTTTGGATATGTTGTAGATAGACGTGGAATTTGACCAATAGCAATTGTAAATCAAACCACCAAACGGTGCAGCAAGTGTAATTAGAGGTGGGTTGTTTTATGGTTTAAATAGCAGCAATGTGTATTTAATGTGTACAAGCAAGCCAGATGAAGCGCTATATGCGCGAACCAGCTGTCGCATTTCTTTTTTTGTGAGTCTTTGCGTACCTCCCTCTCCCACAAGCCTTTATTGTCTATGTGAGTATTTAATAAATAAATGGAGTAAGAAGAAATCGGGTGAGTGCCGTTCAACTTTTTCTCAAATTTTTTGATAATTTTATGAGTGGGGTAATAAACCGGGTAAGCTACTTGGTAGGGCCCGATAAGACAGACAGGCATCCACATATCAACGGCTGAAAAGGTCCATAAAGCCGAGGAGTCCTTCATGGCCTACCACCACTCCCTCTATAACCCCCCTGCCCCCTCTGTCTCGCCCTTGTCCCATGCAGACACTAGCCCAGCATATCCAAGATACAGCTCTACCCACCATTCCTAAAATAGGAAAAACGCAGTTCAAGGCCACATTTTCTGACGAAGGGCAGGACAGGTTCCGAAGTCTTTACCAGCAGGCAAAAGCCCAGAACCCAATGGGTTTACAACAGCCTTTTAAAAGACCCTACTTCACCATTTTTGAACAACATTAATTGTATCCCCCCCCACCCCTCTTTTCTTCATGCTAATCTCACTGTGATTTCAAAAGAGGGAAAGGCTCCCCAGTTGTGCCCAAGCTATAGGACGAATTCTATAATAAATTCAGATACCAAAATATATGCTCAAATGAGCCTCTCACTTGGCTTGCCTTGTGGGATTCCTAGTCCACCCCAATCAGGTAGGCTATAAACCCTACCTGTAGAGAAGCAAGAGACAACATTCTGAAAACATTCGCTCTGATCCATCACGCTACTTGATCATCTGCACCATTTCTGGTCGATTGGGTGGACAGGGGGTTCCTTACAAACATAAGTTAGGTGTTCGGTGGGGGATCTCGTTGATGAGAACCCCGCTCGTATAGGGCCTAACTTGTGTTCGTGTAAAAACCCCTTTAAGGCGACGATACGCCAGGTAATGCTAGCGTGTACAAAATCCCTCCACAATACCCCACGAGCTAACGGATCCGACCCACCGTTCACAATCAAAAACACACAAGGCAGGGATGCCCATTATCCCTATTGCTATATACACTTGTGATTAATTATCGTCTTATAGAAATATGCACCAATTTGAACATTACAGGAATTCAAGTGGGTGGATCCACATATTAATGCTCTGCTTTTGTGGACCAAGTCCTATTGCATCTTACTGACCCCTTATCATTCTTTCCCACATAAATGGACACACTAAACACATTGGCTTTTTTTTAGCAACCATAAAATCAATTTACAAGACCTGAGCTGTCAATACCCTATCTTCAGATCCAAATCCCAGCTGATCTCAACCGAACATACAAACTCAACTACGGGCCTTTTCTAGAGACCCTCAAAAAGGACCTTGCCGAGTGGACCACCACAACAATTTTGTGGGTGGGTAGAGTGGGCTACTTCAAAATGACATTACTCCCCAGGCTTCTCTACCAGTTCCAGACCATTCCCCCATTAATCCCAAAACTTTACTTTAGTAAACTCACTAGTATCCTCAACAGCTTTCTATTGGCATCTTCCCACCCCCGAATCTAAAAACCACTTTGATTTGTAGCAAACAATAAAGGGGATTGGGACTACCAGACTTTAAAGGCCACTTCCTGGCCCTTTCTCTAGTGAGAGTACTAAAATGGTTACACAATAGGGAGCACAAGTCCTGGGTATGATTGGAAGAACACTTTTCTATGTCACCCCTCCCGATCTTCCCTTGGTCTACTAAAGATACCACAGCCCCCCACTCCCTGCAAAGCCTGCCATATGTAGCCACCCAAGTGTTGAGAGCACTTTAATGTTTTCTAGTGCTATGCAGTTATTTGCCCCAGACAGCCCTCTCACCCCAATCTCCGACAATCCTGAGTTTCTTGTCCCCTATACGAGATCAGGGCCCTCTACACATTAAAACAGTCATCGAAGATGTCGCACATACCATACGGAGAGAAGTTTCCCAATGAACTTTAGTCCCCCATTCTACAATGGGAGAACACCCAGCTGATGAACTTCTACTAAGCCATCAAATGCCAATTAGACCTGCACAGAGGCCAGACATCTTTAGAGTCCCTATGCACTTCCCAGGGTATAAAGAAAATTTGTAGCATCCAGCACTTTCATTTTAAACTTCTTTATTTTATCATCACATAAAATTGATCAGCATACAGAGATTTTAAATATATAGCACCTACGCTTTCCGAGTTCATAGACTCTTCATCATCGTATAGTAAATATAGTCTATTTAAAATAAACCGCAACCAATGGAAAGCTGAATCCGTCACACAGGAAAAAGATAAAAACACTTACTTTTAGTATTTCACATAATATTTAGAATATACCATAAATAATCTTAGTATATATAATACAAATTATCTATTTTGTTCAGACAGAGGAAATCCAGTTTTTAATTCTAAAATCCAATATGCTTCTCTTTTTCTTAATAGACTTTCCCAACCTCCACCCCTCTTAGGACTATACACCCTTTCGATACTGTAATAACAGAACAAGGTTGTTTCTCTATTGTTAATTTCAACTGTGCCTAGCGGCTCCAGATATTCCTGTGCCCGCTCTTTCAATAGCAGAAAAGTGCTCTGCTATTCTTGTCTTTATTTTACGAATAGCGCTTCCTACATATTTCTGATAACAGCATGTACACCATGACACGTAGCGTAGCAAGTATTACAATTTATGAACGATTTTATATTATATATTTTGCCTTCATTTTCAAAACTGTTTTTGTGTACCGACAAGCACATCTACTGCCAGACCAGACTCCCTGCATATGCTTAGTGGCGGCAATGGACCGCCATGGGGTGCGGTTGCAGTTTATTGTCGAGCACATACATTGCATTTTCATAATTTTTTAAATGTTTGGATAATTTATGAATGAAATTTTACATATTTAGCATTAAAACTACCCTACATAAATCAACCCATTTTCAAATGTGCAACCCTCAAACTATCAGAAACTGCTTTTAGGAAGATTGTTAACCCCTTGAGATCTATAGTAATGTAGTAAATCATAGTAATTTTGTTGGTTATACGTTCATTTAGCCCTAAAATTTACACATTTCCAAAAGATAACGAGAGAAAACCCACCTTAAAATTTGTTAAGCAATTTCTCCCGAGTACAAAGACCCTCTACATGTGGCCGTTACTTGTTTTATGGGCGCACAGCAAGGCGCAGAAGGGAAGGAGCTGCCAGGATTTTAGTTTCCTTATTGGCCCCTTTTGTAGGCTATAAAATGTTAGCATTTTTATTATTGGGGCCATGTGATGACTTTTTTTTTGCGGGATAAGATGCTTTTTCCTGACTTTTTTCCTGTTTTCACAGGAGTGGAACATTGGGTTGAAATAGGTGAGGTGTGTCTCTGTTTTCACTAGACCATGACTAAGTCAGTATGACGAAACGCGTAGGTCTGATGTGTGCCGTTTTCACTTTGCTGTATTATGGATTTTAAAGCTTGGAAATAAAGAATCATTGATTTTATCTGCATCTCCCGTGAAAGTGCTGGATTTGTTCCTGCATGCTTTTTCAGTGTTACCATTTTGGGGTTGGTATCCTTTACTGTTAAAAATTTATGAACTTTTTTTTTTAGGGCAGGAGTAGAAAAGCATCAGTTCTGTACTGGATTTTTTTACTGTGTGATTATGGGGATACCATACTTATGTTTTAGTCTTCCAACAATCTTTACCTTTTTTTTTTTTTTTACAGAGCTGGTTGATGGCTTGTTGTTCTACTTTACAACAGTATCCAAAAGAGTGTAACAGGGCGGTAAGGGCAAGAAATAAATAGGTTTACTCCCAGTTAAACTAATAATGATAACCAAAAGTTTGTAAGTCAGAAAAAAAAAATTACACCAAAAAGCATAATTCAACTTTAAATCTTTATTTAGTTCACAAAACATGATTAAAATGTAGCCATTGGCAAAGAAAGCCAACAAAATTAAAAAGGTGTGTGTTATAATCCATATCACTAATTAACCCAAAGTATAAATATGGTACAAAGCATATTCCAACAGAACAGACCTCTAAATTTAATTGTATTATACTAATAACAACAGAATTCATACATGGAAAACAATGGGATAAATCATACCAGTAAATAGGACACCACACCAGCCAGCCCCGACACGTGTTTCGCAATAAGCTTCCTCTGGGGGGAGTGTCTGGTCCCTAGTATTCTCCTCCTATTTAAATCCATTAAAACCATCCAATACTAAAGCATCTAGGAATACCTAAAAATGACATATTGCAGAAAAAGTCTATAAAAGTGATGTGTTTATGTGTAAACAACTGGAACACAATCAATCAAGTCTATTGCACAATTCCCATGTGTAAACCATTAAAACTGCCTAGAGTTTATTGCATAAATCCCAAAAATAGCAGTATTTATAAATAAATACATATCATAAGTGACAAGTGCAAGTGAGAGTGCAACACACGTGAAATAGTGAGGTGAAACATAAAAAATTTTTTGTGATGAAAATAATGTACAACGTAGTAATGGCCAAAGAAAATGGTGGCCCTTAGTGGCAAGTAGATATAGGTTCGCCTGGAATATGTCCTAAGAATCGAAGAGATGGCTGGGAAAATTTTTTGGGGGGAACTGGAGGAGGAAAAAAAAAAAAAAACAACAAAAGAATATAGTTAATAAATACCAAACACTGCAACAAAAAAGTTGAAACATTTATAAAAGATCCGATTTTTATATAACAAGCTATTTATAGGAATGGAGCATAACTTATTTGCTCATTAAGTACCTTAGGGGCCACCGTATCCAGTATGTATATCCATCTGGCCTCCCTCTGGGCCAAATTCTTTTTCCAATTTCCCCCTCTAGTGGAATCAACCAGAACCCCATCTATTCCCCTTACCTTTAATTTGGACCCATCACAGTTGTGGTGCTCTTTGAAATGACGTGGAATTGTCTTCAAGGTGCTTGTGTCATGCTCGTTTTTGGCTGCCAAAACATGCTCTCTCCCTCTGCGGCGAAGCTCTCTGGAGGTAAGTCCGATGTAAATCAAATCACATGGGCAGGTCGCAAAGTAGATTACTCCTATCGTAGTACATGTGATGGTATGAGTGATGTTATACTGTCGTTGCCTGTTGAAGTTAAAAAAAAAGTAGTAGTATTCTCGACATTGGGACAGGCGACGCAATTGCCACATGGACGACTACCCCATCTCGGACCTCGAGATCCAAAAGTCTCTTATGGTGTTTTGCCATTGTAAAAGGCTTCTAACCAGATGATCTTTCAGATTTTTAGATCTACAGTATGTAATAGATGGATTTTTGGGTAAGTATTGTTGTAATGTGTGGTCACTTGTCAACAGTGGCCAATATCTAGCCAGAATTTCTCTCACTTTATCCCACTGGGAATTATAGGTAGTTATAAACCTTACCATATCTTGCTTCTTACCTTTGTCATGTTTTGGGGTGAGTAGATCCTCCCTTTTGCTTCTTTTTGCTCCAAGATATCCATTTTTGATAGAGCGGTTAGAGTAACCTCTTTCTCGAAAGCGTTGTTGTAAATCAGCAGCCTGTCTTTCAAAATCTGTCTTGTTGTAACAAATCCGCCGGATTCTGAGGAACTGGCCTGTCGGGATACTATCAATAAGCTTTCGTGGGTGTGAAGAGCTGGCATGAAGAAGTGTGTTACTTGAGGTCTTCTTCCTAAAAACATCAGATGACACTGTACCATCGTCCTCAACATTAAAGAGAACGTCTAGGAACTCCATGTCTCGTCGTCCCATTTTGTAAGTTAAAGTCACATTGATTGTGTTGTTATTCAGGTCCTGTATGAATTCGTGAAGTTTGGTCTCTTGTCCCTGCCAAATCATAACAATATCATCAATATAACGTGCAAAAAGATGAACTTTGTCGATGTGGCAAGGGGGGTTAGTCTCAACTTCACGAATTCATACAGGACCTTTGTTTTCTGGCGCGAGTGGTTTCTTTTACTTCCGGTCTTCGTAATTTCCTGACTGATAAAGCATCTGATGTAGGTAAATTTTCTTACATACTGATTGGCTGTAGGTGGTTTAAATAGGAGGAGAATACTAGGGACCAGACACTCCTGGCTGGCTGGTGTGGTGTCCTATTTACTGGTATGATTTATCCCATTGTTTTCTATGTATGAATTCTGTTATTAGTATAATACAATTAAATTTAGAGTGATTAGGTCTGTTCTGTTGGAATATGCTTTGTACCATATTTATACTTTGGGTTAATTAGTGATATGGATTATAACACACACCTTTTTAATTTTGTTGGCTTTCTTTGCCAATAGCTACATTTTAATCATGTTTTGTGAACTAAATAAAGATTTAAAGTTGAATTATGCTTTTTGGTGTAATTTTTTTTTCTGACTTACAAACTTATGGTTATCTACTTTTCAACAGTATCATTCTGGAGTACATATGTCTTTTTGATCACCAGAGGTCCCATTAACATTTTCCCAGAAGAGTAATAACAGTTTTTGAGGAGTATTTTTAAAGGGAACCTGTCACCAGCAAGCTGCCTCCATCTTTATGCTCCTGTACAGCTTGTCCCTCCCCCACTAATGTCAGGCTGACCAGGCTGTGACCTCTGAGAAGGAGCAGGACGGGGACCTATACAGGAGCACAAAGGTGGGGCTAAGATCTGAGGATTGATTAACACAGACAAGGCACATGTTTTTGAAATGCATCCAAACCAAAGTCCAGCCCCTGTGACTACCCCAGGATTCTGTCAGGGTGCAACAGTAAGTTATAACACACAATTATATTGTAATGCAAATGCTTGGAGTGTGAAATTTTCAATAATACAAATATATATATATAATTCCTAGTCTTATATAATTCTAACCCCTTGCGTTGCAGCATTTTTTTTCATTCATTTTTTTTAAAAAAATCTTTACCTTATCATATGCCGAGCAGTTTGGGGGCTTACTTCTCAGTGACGTTATTTATTATTTCAGGTCACGTACTGGGAGGCCGGAAACAAACTCCAAATATGGTCAAATTGGTGAAAAAACATTTTTGCGTCACTTTCTGGTGGGATCAGTTTTTACAACTTTCACTGTGTGCTCCAAATGATAAGTCTACTTTATTCTTTGGTTCGGTAGGATCACAGTGACACCAAGTTTATATAGGTTTTATGAATTTCTCAAAATGTATTTTGTCATCTTCTGACACCAATAACCTTTTCAGACGGAACTGTGTAAAATGTAATTTTTTTCAAGGTGAGATGATGTTTTCATTGCTTCCATTTTGAGGGCTGTACAGCCAGTTGGTCGATTTTTATAAAAAATTTTATGTGAAAAGGTGTAACAGTGGCTTTTCACACATTTGTGTGCCATTATGAGTTATGTGGTTTACCACCAGGAATAACAGTTTTTATATTTTGATAGACCGGAGCATTTTGGGACCCGGCAATACCTAACATGATTGTGAGTTTTACGTCTTTTTAAGTTTTATATCAGCTCTAGGCAAAAGGGGTGATTTTAATTTTCTAGGTTTTTTTATTTTTTACATTGTGTTTATATAAAAGAAAAGCAGGGAACACTTAACAGCCATGGGGATGGGCGGAGCTACTCCTCGCTCCAGCCCACGGCCGCTGTAGTACATCATGTGACCTGAGAATCGGTCACATAACCCATCCAACCCGCAAGCTGGCCTGGCAGGGGGCTCTGCATTCCTGGTGACAGCCCGCACTGCGATCTGGATCACAATGAGCGCTGGCAATGCTCAAAGCCGTCAGCCAGTGCCTGAACGAGAAAATCAAGCGTATTTATATGCTTGGTGTTTTTTGGGGGGAGTAAATCAGCCACTACATGTGTCATAGATTCTTGTAGAGGCGTTATCACGACCTCTGGACGCAGTTATACTATATATGTGGGGTTTGTATTATGATTTAGACTTTTTTGTGCATTATATGTCTCTATATGTTTTGGCATTTTTAAGGGCATTTTTATTGATATTTTTACACTTTATTACTTCCACCATGGGACATGAACATGCAGGATATTATCATTTACAAGCTATCAGATGATTGCAATACTGATGTATTGCAGGGTATTAACTGTGCCCGCTTATGCACATGCACTGTTCCTTTAAGATGACATCATAGACGGCAACTTACAGGCACTGCCTGCAGGCAGCCCTGGGGTCCTGATCGGACCAGAGGGCTGCCATAGGAACAATCTGCGCCCCCTAAAGATGGTGGGGGGGCGTGGCACAATCCTGGGGCAAAGACCCTTGGCAGGCAAGTTAAATGCCCACTCCGACCACCAGTGTCACTCAGGGATCTGACACCCTGCAACTCCCCATGCTGGCTGGGCTCCGGTGCAGAGCCAAACCAGCATCAGCTCAAGGCCGTACTAGTACAGCGCTGCACACCAATAGCAGGAGCCAGCGCAGTACTACTACGACGCTGAGCGCTAAGAGGTTAAAATAAAGCATGCAACACAATTCTGTTGAGTCTCAACAACCAAGCACTAACATGCCCCTGTAGGTGCACATGTTTTATGTCATATCACACTACAGCTTTGACAAACAGTGGCAAGCACTTTACAAATACATGTGCAAGATCCAAAGACATTCTTTACAGTGCAAAGTTTAAAAATGCTACAGCCAAAATAATACTTCCGGACCAATGTTTTTCTTTCTTGTCGACAAGCAGAAAGGTGGCCAGATGAGAATAAGTGCCATGCATGAGACTTTCCTACATAGCTACTTTAAAACCTCATTCCAAAATTTGCCCCTTGAACGTACTCTAAGATTGCATTCACACGATGCGGTTGAACTGCATTTTACAAGTACAACCCAGTGCTTCTAGTTTTCTTAATTCGCCCCTGCTATTAACTTATCCTTGGAACCTGAGTCTCTCAACAAGTACAGAGTCTTGCTAAATTTGGTTGGACTGAAGTCAGCAGCCATATAATTAGCGGCCTTTTTAATCCCTTGCCGCCAAAGCCACTTTTCACCTTCCCGACACAGCCCATTTTTTTTCAAATCTGACATATAGATGTGGTTATTACTTTTGAACACTAACATATTTTTTAAAATATTTTAAAATTATACTTTATGTTATGGAGATGCAAACTGCACTCATTCCCTATGTGCGCTATTTAGCATGTTTCTGCGGATATTTCACATGTAATATTCCTTTTTAGTTGAGCCAATAAAAGTGATGTTTTATATATAAATTTTCCTGTCCGAATATGGGCTCTCTAGCCTGCCTATGGCAAATTTATAAAAATAGTGTGTAAAACCCCTGCCGCTATAAAGCTATAAACTTGGAAAGTATTACACAACAGGCTACCCAAGTTTTCTCCACCGAGGATCTTCCACTTATCCAGACTGATATTCATCTAGTCTTTAATGATATATACAAAACGTACAAACAATATATTAGGGCAAGCTGGGAGGTGGCTTTTGAAAAAAGTCAAAAATTAGTCTACAGGGGTTTGAGAATCCAGATCAACCCTAACTCCCATCAGGGTGACTCTGAATTCCTAAGGGGGTGGCTAACACTCCTAACAGAAAACTCCCTACGCATGATTGAGTATCTACATGCCTATGAAAAAAATCATTTAATCAAACTTCATGAGAAATTGCAAAAAGAGATACAGGATATTCACCATTCATACAATCATTCAACCAACAACCTGAATTTGTGGTGTTAGAGAGTAAACTCCAAAAATATATAGATACCCTTGTAAAAGATATCAAAGAGAAGAAACATCAAAAATATTTAAGAGACGGGAAGGATTTCGAAGCAGGGCAAATTTACCATCAGAAAAATAATCCTAAATCCAATAAGAAATACACTCTTAAACCTCTCTATACAGATATTTCAGAATTGGACTTTTCAAGCACAGAAGACAGTGTCAGCCCAGTCCCCCAGGCAGGGAGGAACCAAACGGAAAAATATTAAAAATCGTAAAACCCCTCGACATAAGAGGACTACCAACAACCGGGATAATTTGTCTGGGGACAAGTTTCAAACACTCATACCTCATCATCCTCCTCCTCACTTTCTTTAAACAATCAATATCACTTTCCCAATCCATCAAATGCACAATCACCCTTGGATCACCCTCGGATCACCCTCGGATCCCAGGAGAACCACAACGTTCTATCACAACACTGGCACAACCACTGCCCTTCAAAACACAAACTTCCATAATCCCTCATCTAATCACTACCTCACTTCCATCTCCTTTTTTTAGGAGCACAAACCCCTGGTATACAGCTCAGGGATTGGGACAAAAGGGGGTACAACGGGAAATGAAGGATCCCTATACGTCTAATCCCCCCAAAAAGTTGGTGATTAATCTTTCATCTAAAACTCTTTCACCACATGCCAATTCACTATTGCAAAAAGGACTTTCACACCGACACCATTAAGTGATAAACTTTTATGGATTAAAGATGTGAATTTATTTGCACAGAAACTTGCACTTCATAAGATGCACAAGGAAGAGGAGACAGATAAGAAAAGACAGTCAACAAGAAACACAAGCTTTGGAGGCTTTATTATCACTGGAAGAAGACAACGAGTTGGGTCCATCCAATATAAAAGCCCCCCTTACTGACATGAGACCACGCTCTAAACTAACCCCTACTTTTCTAAATACAATTTTGTACAACTGGTCTCGAACGATATAGAAAAACTTAAAAATGAACAAAAAACAAGAATTTCAAAACTTTGACACTGATGAGATTAGAGCTCTGGAGGAGTTACGATCGGACCCAGACCTGACAGTGAAACCCTCCGACAAGGGGGGGTAACACAGTGATCATGGATACCGGGGACTATGTAGATATGGTCCTTAGACTCCTCTCCGATGAGAAAACGTATGAAGTGTTTCGTACTGACCCTACACCTAGGTATGTGAAAGAATTGGAGCAACTTCTATCGGAGGCCAGGGCTGAAAATTTGCTCAGTGTAGATGAATAAAAAGTTTTGTTCAATGAGCACCCTACAATTGCCACGTTCTATGCACTACCTTAAGTGCATAAGGGACGCATACCCATGCCTGGGAGACCAATCGTTTCAGGTTGTGACTGCCTGACACAATCTTGCAGTATCTATATAGAAAAGTTGTTACAGCCTTTTGTTTGTGCCCTCCCCTCTTACCTGCAGGACACCAAGGATACCATTAAGAAAATTCAGGAATTGACATTAACATCTAAGACAATGATTGCCAGCCTCGATGTGGAGTCCTTATATAACAACATTGAACACACCTTGGGTCTTAAGGTTGTCGAATATTTCTTAAACACCAAGGGCATTCAGTTTCCAGAGCATAACAAATTTATTTTGAAGCTTTTAAAATTTGTCCTAACTAGGAATTATTTTTTGTTTAGAGGGACCTTCTACCACCAGGTTAGAGGCACCGCAATGGGGGCGACCTGTGCGCCCTCATATGCGAACCTCTTTCTTGGTTGGTGGGAGGATACCCTAGTATTTTCTGGTGATTTGTCCGATTATGCCGAAGACATTGTCTATTGGGGCAGATATATAGACGATGTGCTGATCCTCTGGGAAGGTGGGAGGAAGCGATTTCACGAATTTGTTGACAAACTCAACAACAAAATCAGAATGAAATTTACATCTGCAATACATGAGACTCTGATTAACTTCCTAGATTTGACTATCCGCATCGATGGTGACGGCTATTTAAAAACCGACATTTACCGAAAACCAACTTCCACTAATAACCTGTTGGAATGGCGAAGTTGGAATCCTCAACCTTTATGATCAGGTATACCAAATCGGACAATATCTATCTTTCAGCTCAGATAAAATAACATTCAAGAAGGAATGTAACAATCTCTGTAGGAGGTTTAGAAGTCACGGTTACCCCAAAAGATGCCTTTATAGGGCCTTTTCTAAAGCCAAAAATACGGATAGGAGTACACTCTTTCAGAACAGGAGACCATAGACCGATCAGCAAATGATTAGATACATTGGCACATACGATGCCTATGCAGATACCATCAAAAATATCCTCTCTAGGTACTGGCCGATTCTCACAGCTGATCCGGATCTCAAAGAGACTTACGGACAGACCCACGATTACCTACTGCCGAGGTCCCAATCTACGCAACTTTCTGGTCCACAGCCACTTCACAGAGGCTAACACCATTACCCAGAGACCAAGTAACCCTGTTTTGGGTTCTTACCCTTGTGGGTCGTGTTCCTTCTGCCCACTGATGCCTAGAACGAAGACTTTCATCAATGCAGTGAATGATGAGGTTTTTACCATCAAATATTTCCCCAACTGCAGAAGTACTGCAGTAATATACGTGGCACAATGCACCTGCCCACGATTATACGTGGGTAAAACGATACAACAACTGTGGAGGAGAATCTCCAGTCATATCAGTTCAATAACAACAAGGACACACCACTTTTGAGACACATTAAATTAGATGCTCATCATTTACTAGCCCACTAGGTGAGCCTATGGGCTGACAAGCCTGGGGGGCTGTGTACTTTGATCCTCTACCATTGGTCATCAATAACCTCATTGTGGGAGGGGCCATTTCTTTATATGGTTGGCGTTATGCTGCCGCAATCACAATTAGCCCATACCCCTGATGAAGCCAGTTCACTGGCGAAACATGTCGGAGGGCTAATGTTCGCCTAATTTTAATGAGCAGTGCAGCACATCTATAGTCAGTCAACAAACAAAACAAACAAACTCTTATCTATAGAGTCATAGAAAGTCAGTTTATTGTATACTACATAGGATTCTAATAATGGTTACAGATCTTAGTCAGCTATCACCCTATCTCATATCACAAATGCTACTCACTAAGCTAACTACTGAGTAAGCCATTTCATGTGATACTCAATGTGACTGGCTGCGACGGCAGTTAAATTTTGTCTCTGATAGTGGCCTGTTCACACTATGTAGTATTTATCGCTCATTCCTTACCATCAGCACTGAGCTTATTGCCTTCCACGCAAGCAACCAATTAAAAATATGGGTCTATGTATATAGCTTAGAGAGCTAACCAATACAGTCACTATAGGGTGTATAGCTCCTTGACCTCTCACCTACCACAGTTGTGGATTCATTTTTCCCAGCAACCGAATCACACTACTGTAAGTACATTATCTATTTGACATCATTCAGGTCATATTTCAGATCGTAACAACTGGTCCTCCTTGGTCATGCACCACATTGGATCCTATGTCTCAATACCATACTGCATGTTGCTGACTGAGCTGGAGATGCAAACTGCACTCATTCCCTATGTGCACTATTTAGCATATGTTTCTGCGGATATTTCACATGTAATATTAATTTTTAGTTGAGCCAATAAAAGTGATGTTTTATATATAAATTTTCCTGTCCAGATATGGGCTCTCTAGCCTGCCTATGGCAGATTTGTAAAAATATTATGTTAGTTGAAAAACTTGGTAGGTCTTGCGTTTTAAATAAAAAAAAATAATAGGCTCCAGGCTAGAGGAGCCGAAACATAGCTTGGCACATGTTGGAATAAATTACTACCTTTATCTTCACAAGCTTTTGGAGTGCTGCCATTTTTTCCTATTTTAGTTATCTTTGGGACTCCTCGTCCTGGTCACTGGATGTGCACCCATATTTAGATTTTTGAGTGCTGCGACTATCTTTTTGTATATATGTGTATAATATTTGGTGAAAATTTTTGTTTTTCAAAATAAAAATATTCTACTTTTTGCACACCTAGGCATAAGAGCAAAAAACTAATATTTTAAAAAGCCAACATAAAACAGGCATTTAGTAATGAGTGCTCATTTTTGTAGGATGTTATGGGGCTTTGAACTCTAAACACAAAATCATGATATAGCGTGACAACTTTTATTTAGTTTTGAACCCTTTATTTTACAGGGCTTCAACAAAATCATGTGCAATTTACATTTTTTTGGCTAAATGAAGCTTTCAAAAAAATTTAAACATTTCACTGGATAAAACACGACAAAGTTGGAAACTTATTTCTCCTGAGTACGCCAATACCCCATATTTGGTGGTAACCTGCTGTATGGGCACACAGAATGGCATCGAAGGGAAGGTGCACCATGCAGAGCAGATTATGGATTGGCAAATCACTTGAGATCCCCCTTAAATTCTGCGATCGGAAGAATCTCCGATGGTGGTTGTTAGTGGCAGTTGTCGGCTGTAATATATAGCCGACACCTGCAGCTTCTGGTGCCGACTCCGTTCAGGAGCCGTTGCCAGAAGCTTGATGTACTAGTACTGCATAATACAGGAATGCATCTCCCGCCTTGCAGTACTATTACGTCAAATGTCGGTAAGGTGTTAAAGGGAGGAAGGGATGCCAACATTTCTTCTTCCGATGTTCCATAACAGGCGTTATTCTTACTTTTCCAACCAGAAGCTCCTTGAACCCACTGTACAAGATCCTCTTGCTGGTCTAAGCATGGCTGTAAAAGTCTACCAACGACCTTCAGAGTAATGTTTAGATTTTTTAATGATCTGGTTTTTGAGCAAGCCCACATGTTCAAATGGTAGTGATATGCCCACAATCGGAGCGATTACTTTTGGAATTCTATTCCAAGACTTAAACTCTTTCTGCTATCGGGTACTTTCTCTTGAAATTCTGTGATGTCTTTCTTGATTTTTTTTTCAGTATATACGTCCCCCATACATGTGTGTGAATGCAGCCTTAGTCTCTCGCACTTCTTTCAGGTTCATTGTTGTTCTTACTGCCCTTACAATTTCATCAGCGTCTTCTGGACTGCACAAATCAACCTAAAGCGTCCTCCAATTGTTCCTCAACTTCATAAACCCATTTCTGACATGCGACTCATCACGTCACACGTCTGCTGCAGGTGTATAGAGGGCTCACGGGCTGAGCCCTCTCCTTACAAAGTGTATGTTTGCTTTACATTACACCTACTATTGTTGCTAGCACCGGCCTGCAACTGGTAGCAGTCAAGCCAGCGGCACCACGATCAACGTTAAGATCATTGCTCTCATCAGGGAGCAACAATCTGTCTCCATGACAGCCTCGGGTCAACGTAAAAACTTGGGGTGTGTTCACACATTCAGTTTTTCAGATGCAGTTTTCAAAGCCAAAAGCAAGTGTGGATGACATACCACCTTTTTTTTTTACTCCACTCTGGTTTTTGATGTCTAAACCCTACCATTTGAATGAACCCTAAGGCTTCCATGCGGTCCAGCTCACCTCCCGAGTTGATTAACTCCTAGTGCACGAGACAGCAGTAACCCTACGGATCCAGGGCATGGAGATTCCAAAAAGAAGACAAGTCCAGAGCTTCAGGAGATTTGTAGATGAAGAAATTCTTTATTGTCAATACAGGTAAAAACTACAACATACGCGTTTCGCTCGCTAAAGCTTAATCATGGTCACCGATTCTCTTACAATGAGAGAACCATTTAAAGACCGCGCTCTGGCTTTGTGTGTGACGTCACAGACACGTGATAAGACTCACATGACTAAGAGGCAACACGCCCCCCCAGGACATTGCGGTATGTTGCTTAATAAAATCATCAATAAGAAACTAAGAACAAGAAATTTCAAAGGGTAATGAGGATAGGAATAATATAAACATTTAGGAAATTGTAGTACACAACTAGTAAAAGAATACATGCCCTAAAACACGTATTCCACAGAGGGTTCAAATACAAAATGGAAATTCATTCTCCTGTGTAGTACGTGTTTGTCTATGTTCTTTGGAAACAAAGTTTTGGAAACATCGTTATTGCATAAAACATTTACCACAAATGGAAGAAGGGAGAAGAGAAAAGTACAAAGGAGGAAATTCAATAATAAAATAGGATCAAATCATGCCTTAAATTCATACCCATTGGCACAGTTGTCCTTAATACAAACATCTAGTTAGTTTCCTTACTCATTAGTTTCTTCCTATGATCACCACCTCTCTCTGGTCTTTCTACTCTATTTTGCTTGGCAGGGCATCGAAAATTACTACTCCTGCATATCACGAAAATGCTTTGAAGCGGCAGATATATTGGTTAAGTTGGAGTTTCTGATATCAGATAGATGTTTTCTAATGCGTGTCTTGAGTGAATTGGTTGTACACCCGACATTGATTGTTACACATTGTACAGTTTATCACATAAACAGCAAACTTTGTGTTACAATTGATATAGGACATTGATGGCAAACCTTTTAGATACTGAGTGCCCAAACTACAACCAAAACCCACTTTTATGTCAGTAAGTGCCAACATGACAATTTGAGCAGTAAGCTATTTGAGCAAACACCACATTTCCCTGTACACAAGAAATAAAGTACAAAAAAACATTAACTTACAAAAAAAAAAAAAAACCACTTATTTGGTATCACTGCATCCGTAACAATCTGTAAAATAAATCTTAATCATAATTGGACCCGCTCGGTGAACGTGGTTTAAAAAAAAAAAAAAAAAAGCTTGCCAAAAATTTTCATTTTTTATCAAATTGCTTTACAAAACTTGTCACGCAAAAAAATAAGCTCACAACCAGCTCTGTCAACCAAAAAATACAATAGTTATGCTGCTGTAAAAATGGCAACACAGGCAGTCCCCGGGTTACGTACAAGAAAGGGTCCGGAGGTTTGTTCTTAAGTTCAATTTGTATGCAAGTCGAAACTGTATATTTTAATTAAAAAATAAAATTTTGGCCCCAGTGACAATTGGAGTTTAAACATTTTTTTCTGTAATGGGACCAAGGATTATCAATAAATCTTCATTACAGGCACATTACAGCCAATAGCAGCAATATTCGTCACAAAGGGCATCGCTATGGTGAATAAGAGCAACACTTGGTGATAATTTCCCTACAAAAATTACCTACGGAAAGTGAAGATATGGTACAAAAGCGCTGGCCATGTACATTGTACATATGCTGTACAACTCTTGCGAGCTCTTCCAATGTGCAGGTCCTGCCGTATAATTTCTCCATTTTCAAGTAGAAGATATTAGGAAACTAATATTGGGACAAGGGCATGGCTCAGGTACCTCTGGATTAGATGTTCCTGCGTTTTGCCAGGACAGCATTTTCCCGGTGAATTCTGCGGCTTCTAAAGGTAGGACTCAGAGTCTGTTCTAGAGATGAGCGAACGTACTTGTCCGAGCCTGATGCTACCACTAGCATACTCGAAACTGCTCGGTGTTAAGACAAGTATTTCGCCCGCTCGAGAAAATGCCATCTTGGGGCATTTAGATTTTTGGCGGCCAGAAACAGAGCCAATCACAAGCCAGGCTGCAGCATTGAGGGGCTCTGGATACAACTACCATCACATAATTTTATAAAAAAATTTTATAGGGAAGTTAGCCAGATGGGAGTACGGCGCTGAGCCAATGCCGGTTGAGATCTGCACCGGAGCCAAGCCTGCATCGGGCGTCGCGGGGTGTCAGCGGTAATTTAACACGGATATTCCCGAGTAACACCCACGGTGTCCGCCCGCGGGCGTTTAACCCGCTAAGTGCAGCGGTCACCGCGACCGCGGAATTTAACTTCCTTTTGGGATGGGGGGGGGGTCTTTCCCCATGATCGCACCCACTCCCCGTGCCATTTTCAGGGGGGCGCTGCTCGTTGCTATAGCAGCCCTGGGGTAGAGTTATTTAGTTTAAAAAAAAAAAAAAAAATATATCAATCAAGTTAAAAAATCCAGTTCAGAATTGAACCTTGAAACTTTTTTTTTAATAAATTTTCCACAGTAAGGGATACCAAGCCCCGCAAAAAAATGCAGTCACATGGCCCCAATAATGGAAAAGCTAAAATTTCATCGCCTACAAAAGGAGCCAATGAGAAAACTAAAATCCTGGCGCTTCCTTGCCTCGCTGTGCACCCATAAAACAAGTCACGGCCACATGTGGGGGGAGGGGGGTGTCTGTGTACTCGGGAGAAATTGCATAACAATTGTAAGATGGGTTATCTATTTTTATCTTTTGGAAATGTGTAAATTTTAGGGTTAAATGAACATATAACTGACAAAATTTGGCCATTCTAAATTTCACCTCCGTTTTGATTCAGTAACTATGAAGGGGTTAACAATCTTCCTAAAAGCCGTTTCTAATAGTTTTGAGAGATTTGAAAATGGGTTGATTATGTAGGGTGGTTTTAAATGCTAAATTTATAAAATTTGATTCAAAACTGTATTTATCCCCAAAATAGACAATTCTGAAAAGAAGAAAAAAAAAAATATATATATTTATTATATATATCTATCAATATTCAACGCCACTTAACATCAAAATAAATCATCCAGACATTTAAAAAATGATGAAAAATGTTAAGTAGACATATGGGAAATGTTATTAAGCAACTTATTTAGGTGGTAAATCTATCTGCCTGAAAATGCAATGATTTCAAAAATGGCAAATTTTTCTAAATATTCATCATTTTTTCTTGTAAATAAATGCAAAACTTAGCAGCCAACATTTACTACTGAAATAGTACAACATGTGAGAGAAAAAAAAATCTTCGAAAAACTTTGATAAGTGACAGTGTTCAAAAGTTATAACCATATAAAATAATGCATATCAGAATACAAAAAAATGGGGTTGAGCCGGTATAACATGGCCTTAAGGTTTGGAAGAGTTTGGAAGAGTATACTGGCTGTGCCGCAGTGTACTCACCATCAGAGCCAACAGAATCATATAACTCTTGAGAAGTACGGGAATCAGTATAATCCACATAGTTAATTCCTTCCACGGAACAGTATTCATCTTTTTGCCTCTCAGTTACAGGAACCACGGTAAAATGAGGCATTCTCCGTTCTAACAGTTACCTTCTCAGTAACCGAGCAAACACGTCCGCAGCACTCGCCATATACAGATTCCTAACGCATCGCCTCACTTCCTCCCAGAAAGCTTACAAATTCCACCAGACCCCGCCCTTCCATTGGCGACGCGTTATAAGGGAAAGTACTGACTAAAGGCATCATACGTCGGGGATCGGCCTTATTATGCAGAATTTGGCATACAGCAAAGCTTTGGAGGAACGTGCTTTCACACGTCAGTAGCAGTAGTAACATTTGGTACCAGAAAGTGCATTAAGTTTTGATGGATTTGATGCAATAAAGGTTTGTAATGTATCTTTTCATGCACTTTATATAAATATTTGGCAAATATGTGTCTGTTTTTTCATAAACGCGTATACCCCTCTGCTTTAACTTCTAAGCGAACAATGATATAGGTAATCCTTAGAGAAGGACCTACTTTTAATAAGCAATTACGGATTATACTGGAGAATAAGTGTAGGAGAGAGAACATATAGTATCTTCTGGCTCACACCCTGTGTCTGAATTGTATTTAGCAATGCATTTCAAACACAGCAAGCCAATGGCACAAGCTATAGGTATTGCGCAGACATGAGGCATAAACGCCCCATGCCACTGCAGCCGGTTTCCCATGTGCCGTTTCCGCATGCCAAACGCATATGTGTTTTGGCCAAACCAAGCTGCTGGGCTTTCTGCCCTCAATGCCCAATTGGTGTAGAGGTAGTGTTGCTTGGAAATTCGTGCAATTTGTGGCCGTATGCACTGCCTCACTTGCAGGCATTTAGCAATTGGGCAAATGAAAAGTTGGATTCACAAGCGGCGCCATAATTTTGCGTGGTGAGTCGTGAATGTCAGAAAAGAATCAATATTGTGGCGCCAAAAAAAACAATTTCTGATAGGAAAAATCAGATTTTAAGTTGTGGTCAAGACCTGTTTAAGATCAATATATTTATTCAATTTGCATTTCTGCAAGCAAGAGGTCTTTAGACCAAATTAAGGAAAAGGTGAAGTAATATAAAAATTAACTTTTATTGTATTCGTATTTTAAAACCAGAGTGAAGTCTGTGTCTATCACTTATCTGGGGTGTGTGTGCTAAACCGAACCAATTAAAAGTTTTTGTGGTGGTAGTGGGTTTGTAGTTTTGGGTGTTCTGGCACCTTATAAGGAGAACGTGCGATACTGTAATCGATAGAGTGTGTGTCAGTGATAACTCTTTAGCCTCTGCTAGGGAGGGGAGAATCCTCTCCGACTCTGGTTGTGGATACTGCTAGACTGGTAAGGACCTCTATAAGTATCCCAATGGTCACCAGTGTCCACAGGGGGAACCACTAGTTGATGGTGTATATTACTTGTCCTCTCTATAATCCACAGTCACACAGTTGATGATATGTATTGCTTGACCTCCCTATGGTTCACAGTCACACTTGCTCAATCGTTAGAGGTTGTAAAGGGTTCACATACACACACTAATAGACTTGCTAGCAATTAGCTAACACCAATCCTGCTACTATTATTATCCCTATTTAGTACGGGAAAATGGTCTTGGTATCTAGCAATACGTCTCCTGAGGTGTCCAACTAAACTGTATAGATTCCTAGTCAGATCCCAATATATGTCGCTGCAGTCCGACACATTTGGGCCATAGAGCATCCCACTACTTTACAACACAATTTTTTTAAAAGAATGTAAGCCATTCAATCAGCCCCCCCGCCATGGACTGGCGTCCTCAGGGGGTATCAGGGCTGAACTGGCGCCGACACTTCATAAAAACGGAAAAACATAGATGTGCCTCTTCCCGTCTACCGGGAGGCAAAGAAGATCATGGAGTTACAGGGAGAAGAGGGAGGCATTGGAGATAAGATTGGAGATTGGAGGTCTGACCTGCAGACATTACTATGGAAACATTACTATTGGGGCTAGGCTTGGGACATTACTATGGGGGCTGGGCAGGGGAAATTACTATGGAGGCTGGGCATTATTCCAATTCATCTTCATTGATCCATCTTCTTTAACCCCTTCCCGACGCTTACCGGGGGGGGGGGGGGGGGGTCCAAACCTCCGCTGGCAGCCCCGGGGTCTGCCAGTCCCGCAGGGCTACGCAATCTCTTCCAGTAGCCGGGTCCCTGTCTATGGCTGTAATCCACTGTGCATGCCCAGTGTCTTACATTACACAGTGCATTATATCTGTATTGCACTGTGTAAGATGTATCCAAGCTTGAACAAGTGATCTGCCGGCCGGCAGATCGCGTGGACGCATCTCTGCCAGCTGTTACAGCAAAGAGAAGAAAGAATAGGAGCCGCCAGGAGCCGCAACAAGAATCTTGAGCCGCGTGTGCTTGGCAAACTGCAGCCTGGCTGGCTGGCTGCATACCACTGGGGGCTGGCAGGCTATATACTACTGGGGGCTGGCTGGCTGTATACTTCTAGGGGCTGGCAGGCTGTATACTACTGGTGGCTGGCTGTATACTACATGGGGCTGGCTGTATACTACATGGGGCTGGCTGGCTGTATACTACATGGGGCTGGCTGGCTGTACACTACATGGGGGCTGGCTGGCTGAATATTACTGGAGGCTGGCTGGCTGTATACTACTGGGGGCTGGCTGGCTTTATGTCACTGGGGGCTGGCTATATACTACTGGGGGCTGCCAGGAGCCATGTGGAGCATCGGGACGCCGGAGGGTGAGTATGTAAGTTTATTTTTTACAGGGGCTGGCTATCTACTACTGGGGGCTGGCAGGCTGTATATTACTGGGAGCTGCTAGGCTGTATACTACTGGGGGTGGGCTGGCTGTATACTACATGGGGGCAGGCTGGCTGTATACTACTGGGGGTTAGCTGTCTGTATACTACTAGAAGCTTGCTGGCTGTATACTACATGGGGCTGGCTGATTGTATACTACTGGGGGCTGGCTGGCTGTATACTACTAGGGGCTGGCTGGGTTTATATTACTGGGGGCTGGCTGGGTTTATACTACTTCTGGCTGGCTATATACTACTGGGGGCTGCCAGGAGCTGCAAAGAGGATCGACAGCCACGTGGAGCATCGGGGCACCGGAGGTTTAGTATGTACGTTTATTTTTTTTGTTGGTAGGCTATATACTACAGGGGCTGACTGTATACTACTGGGGGCTGGCAAGCTGTATACTACTGGGGGCTGGCTGTATACAACTGGGGGCTAGCTATACTACTGGGTGCTGGCTGGCTATATATTACAGGGGCTGGCTTTATACTACAGGGGGCTGGCTTGCTATATACTGGAGCCTGTGACCAATGCGTTTCCCACTCTCGACTTATACTCGAGTCAATAGGTTTTCCCAGTTTTTGGTATACGGTATTATTTTTATGCTAAAGTGAAAACATGCTAAAAATCTGAAATAAGAATTGAAGATTTTATTTTCCTCAACACGTAAAGAGTAAATAAAATCACATCAATAAGCTAAAGATCCACTAAAATGAAGGGTTTTTTTTACAGTACATCTTGTTTAGCAAAAAATAAATTGCCAAAAAAAAGAAAAAGATTGTAAAGCATATAAACCCATTCCCGATGTGCGCTAGAAAGTGCGCCGGGAAGTGACTTGCCAACACAGTTCTGACAAGATGGTGGTTGTTCCTGATGGCCATCCATCCTGCCCCGTGGACCAAATGGATTTCGCTGCGCACCCCCAGTGCATGATCGCTGCTATTGGCTCAACAATGCAGACCAGCCAATAGCACTGATTTTACTTCAGTAATACAGACATGGTGATCGGGGCAAGGTGGTAGCTGTTCCTGGCTGTTCGCCGCTATTGGCTAGTCGATCGGGACCAGCCAATAGCAGCAATATTCATCACAATGGGACAACACCAATCATCAGTGGTAGGGGCCATGTCTGGTAGCATCATACCATCTCCCAGAGAGCTCCGACTGATCTTTGCACCCACTGCTGGGGAAGGGTTACCACTTGTAAATGGATAACTTTTATCCCAGCTTTCCACTATTGCAACACTCCATTCCTTAGGTTCTGCAGCGTGCGGTACTGTACGCTAAAACCAAAGAGGTTCTCTGGAACCCTTGTTAGGCAACCACATACTGTAGAAAGAGGGGACATCAAGTTACTCAGCAATCAGAACATGGTGTTGATCAAATATAAGGGCAAAAGAGATATCCTTGTTCTGACCACAACTTATGTGGACTCCAGCACCCCCCTGTACAAGGTACCACCACCGCTGTCCCCAAACCAGGCGGCAGATTAGGTGTTGCGACCGTACAGTGCCCTCAGGGGCGTAACTACAGCATTAGCAGCTGCTATGGGGCCCGCAGTGTAAGGGGGCCCAATCATTTGACCTGACACAATAAAGAATGGAGGATGTGCATCATTATACTATATTGTACTGCACATTGTCTAGCATAATATGTATATAACATATACTGTGATGTATATATGCAGTATCTGTGATGTGTATAAGGTGTCTGTATACACTGTATGTGAGAATGTTGCATATGGCACTGTATGTACGTGTATATGCTGTGTGTGCACATGAGTTTATTTATATGTGATTGTAACTCACATGCGTGAGTATACTAATATGTATATTTTTTAAGCGGGAAGGGGGGCCCCATGTAGTATCCTCCTAGCTACTCCACTAAGTACCCTATGGAAAACAAAGATATGGTACAAAAGCCCTGGCCGTGTACATTGTACAGATGATGCTGTACAACTCTTTAATGCTGTTTCAATGTGCAGGTCATGCCATATCATTTCTCAATTTTCAAGAGGTAGATATTTTGGTGCAGATGCATCCTGACACATGTAAAGGAATTCTGTCACACGTCCCTCTTTCCCTCCTCAGTCCTACTGTGTACCCATACAACAATTTATATAAACATGTGGGGCAATTCTATGCTGAGAAAATTTTCACCTTTTTCCTTTTTGTGGCCTAATTGAAGCAAACACCTATTGGGGCAAATACACAAATTACACCTAAATTCTCCAAGGGGTGTACTTTCTAAAATGATGTCTCTTGTTGGGGCTTTCCTCTATTTTGGTACCACTAGGGCTGGCTCTCTAAATGCATCCTGACACATGAAAACTTTTTCAGCCATATTTGTCCTCAAAAAACGAAACAACGCTCTTTCCCTTCCAAGTGTCCCCCTGTGCCCGTACAGCAGGGTACAGTGACAAAATGGGTATTGGCATACTCAAGAGGAATTGCACTAAACATTGTAAAATACATTTTCCTTTTTAACGCATTGTGAAGGTGCAAATTTTATTGTTCAATGAATATATAGTAAAATAAAATTAAATTTCTGTAATTTCACTTTCATTTATTTATCACCCTCATGAAATGCTCATGGGGTTAACAAACTTCCCAAAGTGATGAACAGGGATGAACAGCCAAGACAAAATTTATAAATGCTATTTTCTCATGCCCATTCCTCCATGCATACTGTGCTGTGCCTCTGTTCCTCTCCGCCCACCTCATCTGCGGCTGCCCGACTCGGCCTCTTCATTTGCCACCACTCAGCCCGCCCACTTCATTTGCTGGCCTGCCAGTTCTATCCGTGTACACCGGACCCGCGTGATAGGTCCGCGGCCCACTCCTTCGGGCCTACTGCATCCGTGGTCGAATGGCTAGCCTACTACTTCTGTGGCTTCCCGGGCGCATAGGCGTGTACAATGCCACAGCCACTTACCAGCCCGAAAAAACAAATACCCTCTGGCATGATGCAACAGCCAGCCTCCTAATCGACCCACCCCCTGCACAGCCGCCAGTCTGCAAGAAATGTAAGTAACTCACTATATATGTATGTATAGTTAGATGAATGTATGCTGTATGTGTGTATTTGCTGTACAGTTTATGCTGTATATGTGTGTGTATACTGCATGTATACAAAGTATGTGTGTATACTCTGTATATACTGTGTGTATGTGTATATACTGTATGTGTGGTTATATGCTGTATGTAGACACATGCATATAAATATATAGGCTTTACATATATATATATATATATATATATATATATATATATATATATACATACATATATATCCATAGCCTGGTACATATATAAAACAAAGATCAGACCAGAACATCACAAAGAATGTCCACGGCTGCCTTCTTTATTAAAAAAAAAGCTCAAACCTACGTCTACTTCCGCTTTACAACTACTTCAGCTGTGTGGAATGGGGGAGGGGACTTTGCACTCACATCCTTATGTGGCACCTTTCATATAAATAGGTAAGCTGAATAGTTATTTTAGGAAGAAATAAAAAACAGAAAAAATCAATATAATAAAACTACATTACTGTTATAGAGAATACTCCACAACAATCGTATAAGTCGTAAAAAAATGCACAAAGGGAACATACAAGACCACTAGGACAGTATAACATATGTAACAAATCATGAAAATTTTAACATACGTATGATATTTCCTATCTTGATGTACACATGATTGGAGTCTCGGATAAAGAAAAAAGAAGAAATGGAAAGATGAGCATGATTAAGAAAATATGACCAAATAATTTGTCCCCATAATAGAAACTTAAGCTTGTGCGAAACTTACTATAAGGGGGGAGAGAAATGTAGGGGTAAGAAAAGCTGGAATCGACACACATAGGAATATATATAAATAAGACAGTAATGCTGATATGTAGAGTACAGACTTAATGGTGGATTTAACCCCTTCCCGACATTTGACGTAATAGTACTACATCGCGGGAGGTGTGTTCCCGCAAAATGCAGTACTATTACGTCATGCTTCTGGCACCGGCTCCTGAACGGAGCCGGCGCCAGAAGCTGCAGGTGTCAGATATATATTAAAGCCGACACCTGCCTCTAACACCCGCGATCAGAGGAGAGCAACCAGGATTATTAGGGGAATGGGGGGATTCGAATACGATGACAGATTACAAAATTTTTAGAAAAAAAAAACGACTGAGGGGAGACCTCATTACAATGTACAAATACCTGAACGGACAGTACAAGGATCTCTCCAAAGATCTTTTTTTACCTAGGCCTGTGACCAGGACAAGGGGGCATCCTCTACGCCTAGAGGAGAAGCGATTTTACCATCAACAAAGACAAAGGTTCTTTACTGTAAGAGCAGTGAGACTAGGAGGTTGTTATGGCAGACTCTATGTACATGTTCAAGAGAGGCGTGGATGCCTTTCTGGAGAGCAAAAATATCACGGGTTATGGGGATAAAACATTTATTTAATTCTTAAAGGTTGGACTTGATGGACTTGCGTCTTTTTCCAGCCTTATATACTATGATACTATGATACGGTGTCACACATGTGTGGCACCGATCCGGGCTGCACACCGCGAAAAAAAAGAGCATGCTCTATCTTTTGGCTTGTGTGCGGCCGTGTGCCGCTATTCTCTATGGAGGGAGAAGGGGTCATCTCCTTTCCAGCACACGGCGGTATGCCCGCATGGCGGACATACCGCGTGTGAATGTACCCTGACAGTGCACCTGTATGACTGAGGAAGTGTTGGGTCCTGCACTGCTCCTCCCCCACTTGTCTAAACTTGGAGAAGGCACAGGACAGACAGAGGCTACTGAACTATTTAGATCCCTATATGATGCAGCACATTATAGTTTATCCATACCTCCCAACTTTTGCGAAGGAGAAAGAGGGACAAAATGGCGGTGCATGAAGTGCACTGCCGCGATTTTTTACCCACGGAAGCCACACCCTAGCCACACCCCTAACCACACGCTGGCCACACCCCTAACCTCACCCTGGCCACGCCACTGCTCATACCTCCAACGCATCCACTGACACCAATGTATATATAGCAGCATTATATATATATATCCACTGCTGATTAACCCCACTGGCACCAATGTATATTTATGTATATAATTGGGGGGCATATTCCACGCCCCCTAGACAATGAGCATGTCCCCCCTTAGACAACGGGCATGTCTCCCCCTAGACAACAAGCATGCTCCCCCCTAGACAACAAGTATGCTCCGGGCGCCGTATCAAAAAAAAAAAAAAAAAAAAAAAAAGCATGTCCCCTCCCTAGATAACGACCATGTCCCCCCCCCCAGACAACGAGCATGTCCCCCCCCCTCCCCTGGGCTGCATGGCCTTTTTTGTGTGTTTGTGTTATTTGTGTCTTCCAAGACCGTGCCTGCTGTGAACTACTTCGGATTGGAATGATTGTGTTGATGACCGACATTTCTAACAAATAAAATGGTCAACGAGGGTGTGTATGCGTCTTTTGTTAAATTTATATTTGTTAAAAACAGTGTGATTTATTTTTTTGCGACACTCTTCATAGTTTGCCATAGTAGAGGTGCCGGCTAGATGACGGCGCTCATTACTAAGGGCTGGCCTTAGTGTGAATTTGCCAAAAAAATTAAGGCAAACACTAACGCCCATACCATTACCCCGGTACCCACCGCCACCAGGGGTGCCGGGAAGAGCCGGGTACAAACCAGTGCCTGACCGTCTATAGATGGTCAGGTAGTGGGGCGGCTGCAGGCTGTTATTGTTGCGCTGGAATAGTCCCCTAACAGAGTCCTATCCCAGCTCAGTAATGGCAGGCTGCTGCTTTTTTGTATCTGGCTGATTTGAAAAATAGGGCGCACCACCTTTTTACGAAAAAATGGGGGGAAAACCCGCATGGGGTGCCCCCTATTTTTCAAATCAGCCAGATACAAAAAAGCAGCAGCAGCCTGCCATTACTGAGACGGTCAGGTACTGGTTTGTACCCGGCTCTTCCTGGCACCCCTGGTGGCGATGGGTACCAGGGTAATGGTATGGGCGTTAGTGTTTGCCTCAATTTTTTGGCAAATTCACACTAAGGCCAGCCCTTAGTAATGAGCGCCATCATCTAGCCGGCACCACTACTGTGGCAAACTATGAAGGGTGCTCCGTGCACCCGCTCAATAAGATGTCCCCAAAATTGTATTAATGTAAATGTCATCTCATGTCGCAAAAATGACACCTTAAAGAGGACCTGTCACCCAGAAATTCGGCACTAGATGTTACTAAAGTAATCGGATCCTAGTGCTGAACCAAATGCAGCATTGTTACACAGAAACCTCTGATAACGCTAACTAACACTGCCGTGCTCTACACTACAAACGCCGGACCGCTCTTAAAGTGGCGCATCATGAGTGGGCGGGATTGTGGGTGGTGACTGCCGCTTGACACGCTGCAGTCACCGCCGGCCTATGGAACGAGCGGGACGGTCAGGGGAAGAGGCAGCGCCTCGGACCGCCCCCCTCATGAATAAGTAGGATCCTTTGTGAGCGGTCTGGCGTTTCTAGTGTACAGCGCAGCGGTGTTTGTTAGTGTTATCGGAAGTTTCTGCGTCTGTCTTAGCACTTGGAGCTGCTTACTTTAGTAACATCTCTGGGCGCGTTCACACGTTGGGTTTTGCCTGTGTTTTCATTGCGTTTGAACAGCTGAGGAGGTGATTTGGCTAATTACATTACTGTTTACATTTGTTAACGCATGCGTTGACATCGTCTTTAGAGTGCATTCTGTAAATGGAAATGTTAACAGTAATGTAATTAGGACAATCGCCTCCTCAGCTGTTGTAATGCGTTTCAAACGCAATGAAAACGCAGGACAAAACGCACCGTGTGATCACGCCCTCCTAGTACCGTTTTTCAGGGTGACAGGTCTTCTTTAACCCCTTCCCGACATTTGACGTAATAGTACTGCATTTTAGTACTAAAATGCAGTATATATATATATATATTTATTAAGGCCGACACCTGCCTCTAACACCCTCGGTAGGAGATTTCTCCGATCGCGGGTGTTAACCCGCGGTTGCGCTGACGTGTTAGGTGCATTTAAAGAGAATCGGACACCCCCCCCCTTGCTTACCGGGGGGGTCCGTGGCTCCGATCGCAGCCCCGGGACTGTAAAAGTAAATAAAAAAAGTTTAAAACATTAAATAAAAACATTTCTTTATAAAAGAATTAATTAAATAAAGTTAAAGTCCCCTAAACACAAAGATTCCCTATACACATGCAATAAAGTGAAAAAAACACAAAATCGCCAAAAAAAAACCCATGCCGTAAAAACAAAACCCAAAAAACACGCCAAAAATTTACATTTTTCATAAAATCTCTACACAAAAATGTTCTAAAAAGTGATCAAAAAAGTTATGTGCGCCAAAATGGTACCACTGAAAAGAACAACTCAACACGTAAAAAACAAAGCCCTAAACTAGCTCTGTCAACCAAAAAATATTAAATTTACGTCTCCGAAAAGAGGAGGATGCAAAAACAAATGAGATTTCCTCTATATTAGTATATTAGTAAAATTGTAAAAATAAATGAAAAACTATATAAATGAGGTATCACTGTAATCGTAGTGATCTGTAGAATAAAGATAATATTGTATTTTTAGTGTACGGTGTACGACCACCAAAAAGTACGAAAAGAAAGTAAACCAAAATTGACAATTTTCTTTTCACCCATACATTTAAGAATTAATAAAATCTCAAGCAATCATCTTCTGTGGTTGCTGTCTGATTTCTTCTGCACGTTTTGTTCTATAAAAAAAACACAAAACACAAAAAATACCAAAAAAAATTTTAGAGTTTATATTTCTGTTTTGTCTAGAAAATAGACTTTAATTTTGAAAATGTTGAACCTGAGGGCTAGGGGTAGAGGACGAGGGCGTGGGCATCCAATTATTGCAGAGGTGATCTTGTGGATTGCAGACAATGCTTCAAGTCATTTGTCCACCAGTCAGTCTTCCACGCAGTCCACCCAAGTTACCAAGTGAGCACTCCTCCAGCTCCTCCACCTCAACCTCCTTCCATCCAGTCTGCCCCCTCCCAGGAAAATTTGGCATTTCAGCCGCCATACTCTGAGGAACTGTTTTCTGGACCCTTCCCAGAATCCCAAACCACTTGTCAGGTTGCAGCTGAGCTCTTTCCTTCCCAGAATCCCAAACCACTTGTCAGGTTGCAGCTGAGCTCTTTCCCGATGCCCAGGTTGCAGTCTGTGAATTATGATGACATTGTTGACGTAGTGGAAGAAGTGTGTAAAGAGGTGTCGGACGATGAGGAGACACGGTTGTCAGACAGTGGTGAAGTCAGGGCAGGAAGTCCAAGGGGGGATCAGACTGAGGGATGGGAGGATGATGAGGTGACAGACCCAAGCTGGGTTGGGAGGCAGTGGTGGGTCCAGACGGAGAGGCAGGACCAGAGTTGGTGCATCAGCGCCAAATATTTCACGTAGTGAAGCTCCCGTGGCGAGGGCTAGATTTTCTGAAGTCCGGAGGTTCTTTAACCTCTTAACGCTCAGCGTCCGATATATCGGACGCTGAGCGCAGTGACTTAGCGGTGGCATCATCACCGATAAGCGTACACACCTGTTGACTGACAGCGCTTATCAAGATGAATCAAGCATGGATTTCTCATGATTTCCATTCTCCACCAGGTGAAAGCAGCTCAACCTGAATAATTCTCATGTATGCACTACTCCTCCTTCTCCTCCTTCTCATCCCCTTTGTACACTAAAGCAGAGGATCAAGTTAATTTTTCTGGAGGGCCACCTACCCGCTCCTCTGTTTTGAAAACTTTT
>WNYA01000105.1:238331-285878 GCA_019512145.1 Engystomops pustulosus
CTCGGTTTGGCAGAAGCCATAAGTTTTCTGAAGTGTGCAGAGTCCACAACTTAGAATGGGAGGGACTGCAGTACCAACAACTTGGAGAAGAGCACGGTCAGCTTCTGCACATTAGGATGGTTACATCCTAATGTCTCTTTGTAATCACCTCTCTCAACGACTGCTGTCGCCATGCGTAGCGAGGAGCAGGAGCATCTGGACCGGGAGATGATGTCAAAGACAAACAGCTCCCTTCGGCAGAGGTGCTGCAGCCTTGACTGGCTGAAATGGCATGTGTGCCACTAGGTGCTGCTGCTGTTACTGCGGTGGCAGGATGGACTTCCACATCTGTTCCACATTTCTCCAAGGCCATTGGATGGTGACGCTGCATGTGTTCTTCCGATGCTGATTAGGGTTCTGCCGGGATTCACTAAGGTCGTGCGCCCGATGTACACTAGGTGTCGCAGCTGCGCTGAAGTCCCCTGGAGTTCCGGTGTATTTGAGTGCTATTTTTGCGGCACAATTTTTTTTAAAAATTCAGCAGTTTTTCCGAATCCGTCAGGTTTTCCACACCCCCATTTTCTGTCGCGTAAAAGCCGGCGCCGATGCGCCAAAATTCGATTGCATGTGCCAAATTCCTGGCGCAAATCGGAAAAATACGGGAAACCCGGTGGAAAAACGTGATTCGGACCCTTAGTAAATGACCCCCATAGTCTCCACTTTTCCAGTGGCCTATCCGGACAGATTTTTCAACATGAGTTCCAGGACATGAAGCAGTGGAATGACGTTATTCATCATATTCATTCATGTTCCTCCCATTGTCTATCACCATGGTTCTGATTTTCAGTTGTTGTGGAGGGCTGAAATGGCATGTGTGCCACTAGGTGCTGCTGCTGTTACTGTGGTGGCAGGATGGACTTCCACATCTGTTCCACATTTCTCCAAGGCCATTGGATGGTGACGCTGCATGTGTTGACACAGGGCCGTGGTGCCAACGTTAGATCTCTGGCCACGCTTCACTTTCTGCCCGCAGATTCTACATATACACATGCTTGGCTCCTCTGTTGTCTTCATAATAAACTGCCACACTGCCGAGGCGGTGATTTTACTGCCAACACTCTGCACTGAGCGACTACTAATGCCGCTGCCTCGCTGACCACCTGTACCACTGCTTACTTGGACCTCCAAAGCAGGGTTTGTACTTGCGGCTGTTTGGCTCCCGTCCTCGCACTGCTGCCACCCTGCTGATTCACGGTCACCGTAGTGACTTGCTGCCTTCTCCGCTAACTGACACGCAAGCTGACACTCTATTTGCCTGACGATGATGAATGCCTTGCTACACCGGTCTCCCAACTGCGATCGGCTACATCATTGTCAATTTGCATTTCCCTGTCACTGCTATTCTCCTCAACGGTGTCAGTGTGCACAGCCTACCTACTGCACAAAACAGCAAATGTCTTCCCCACCTCTTCATTGCCAAGCAGCTGCTGACTGTCTTTAAACACTTCATCCTCGCTGTATACTGGCGCTGAGCTCAGACCACCTAGTAGCTCTCTGGCTGAGGGAAAAGAAAAGGACAGAGGCTGGTTGTGGACAGATGAGGGTCGCGGACCTGCTCCTGGGCTATGCCAACTGACGAACCCACAGACTCCTGGCCAGGGCCAGCTCCAGGTTTTAGTGGGCCCCTGGGCGACAGAGCCTTAGTGGGACCCTCCAGTGGCCACACTGCCCCCCCTCACTGATCCGCCCCCTCCCCCTGCGGACACACTGACCCCCCTGCGAACACACTGACCCACCCTGCAGACACACTGACCCCCAACCTACCTCCTCCCCCTGAGGACACACTGACCCCCCCTCCCCCTGTATACACACTGACCCCCCATCCTCCCCCTGGATTACACATTGACCCCCCTCCCCCCTGTATACACAATGACCCCCACCTCCCCCGTTGATAAACACTGACCCCCCCTCCCCATTGGTATACACAATGACCCCCTCCCCAGTATACAACACTGACCCCCCCTCCCACTGTAATACAACTGACCCCCCCCCCTGTTGAGACCCACTGTCCCCCCCAAATACACACTGAACCCCCCCCCCCTCCCCATGTACACACACTGACCCCCTCCGGGAAAGAAAAAAGAACTCACCTTTCTGGTTCCCCTGGAGCAGCGCCTGCAGCTGCCTTCTGTCTTCGACCTGGGCCTACCATATGTGCCGGCCCTGAAGCCAGCACACATGATCCGATGATGTCATCTTGTGCACCGGCTGCAGAGCCGCCGCATACCGTGCGGAGCGCCGCTTCGGGGGAACCAGGACAGGTGAGTTTTGGATTCTGAGACATGTACTCAGGATAACAAAATAACACATTCTCATATTCACTGATATTAACAAAAATACAATATTTCACAGATAATTCCAATCTATCTATCAAACTGGTGTACACAATTCTGGTTGCCCATAGACCGAACCCTCTAATGAGTTTAAGGTGGGCAGACATCATGTTCTTCTGTCTGCTCTCTGCTCTCTGTCTCTCGCCCCCACCCTTGCATTCCAGGACAAGCTCACACAAAACCACACTGGGGCACACGTACTTACCCGGTCCTGTCGCCATCCCCGATCCGGATGGTCCGACGAAGTTGAAGTCCGGCGCGATTCATAAAGGTCGTGCGCTTGATATCCTGCACGTGCCGCTTCCCTGCTGAGGTCCATCGGAGTTCACCTTCTTCTTCCCGATGTATGTAAGTGCATTGTCTTGCGACACAATTTAAATGTTAAATACCGTGCTCAGTCCAAATCCATCGGACAGCCCGCCCCCCCCATTTGTGTTGCATGAAAGCCGGCGCCGATGCGCCAAAATACGATTGAGTGCGGCACAATCCCCTTATAAATGCGGCACAAAATGGTAATCGTTGGAATATCCGACATTTGTGCGGTCCGCGCACCCTTAGTAAATGAGCCCCACTGACTTCCTGCTGGCAACATTACCATTGTGAGTAGAGTAAAGCTACAAGCTACAGACAGATAAGATCTTTATCCAGGGAATGGGGAGGAAGGTATATAGCAGAGCTGCGTGTGTTATAGGTGAGTGTGTCATTGTGTGTTCCCAGCGCTGCTTCAGCGGCTTCCCAAGAATTGCCCCAGCCTCCGCAGCTTCCCAGCACTGCTCCAGCAGCTTCCCAAGAGTTGCCCCAGCTGCAGTTTCCCAAGGGCCACTCCAGCCTCTGGCTAAAAGACGTTCTAGATGTCCTCGGCTTGGTCCATGCCAGGTCCAAGCACCACATGGTTAGTCCTGTCTTCTTTGTTCCTGCTCTCCTCCTCAGGTGTCTCATCACCACGAAGAATTGGAGTAAGCGGAGGAAGAAGAAGAAGAGGCTGAAGAAGAAGAGAAGAGGGGTCCTAAAGGGGGGGTACTGTCACGGTTACACCCGCGATCTTCGGTACGGTTCGTGGATGCACCCGTGCCTGCTGCCGCTGTCCCCTCTCCCCCAGGTCGGTATTTACCTCTCCCGGCTCTGTCATGGTCCCGTCCAGGCCGCGGGTCTGCTTCCTGGTTAGGCTGCGTGCTCCCGCTGCTTTGCCAGCATCCTCCTAATTGGCGCTGGCATTTAGGACTCCTATATAGCCTGGCGGCTCCAAGCATCCCCTGTTGGATCTTTAAGTCCTTCCACTGAAGAGAAAGCTTGCTCTGTTCCAGACGCCTCCGTGTTCCCTGTGCGTTTCCAGATGCCTCCATGTTCCCGTGTTCCTGTGGCTGTCCTGTGTTCATGTGGGGGACCGGTACTCCTGTGGCGGTCCTGCCATCCTGAGATCCTGCCATCCTGATGTCCTGCCATCCCAAGGTCCTGCCATCCCGAGGTCCTGCCTACCCGAGGTCATGCCTACCCTGTGTCCCTTCCTACCGCGGGCCTAGTCTTACCCGTGGAACAACCTGGTGACTCCCCGCCACAGCAAAACCATCACGCTTAGAAGCTCTGTCGAAGACCACTTAGATTCTGGTCCCGGGTTGCGGCTAGTACCATCATCTCCCGTGGTGGCCCAGGGAGTCCACAGACTCTTGTCTCAAAGAGACTCTCCCACACCCCCGTGTGTGATAGTAAGATCTGGCCATGGACTCAGCCAAGGTCTTGAATTCTGCTAAAGCCATGGACTGTGCCAAGGACTCACTCCAGCTACTGGCTGACCTTACAAGCACTTTTGTCCAAAAAGAGCTCCTGGACAAACTCGCTGCCACTCTTTGACGGATGATTGCCTCCCATAAGCAGACTCCCGTGACGCCTTCTGTTGCTCCAGTCACCCCGCCATGTTTTCCGGCAGCAGAACCTGGACCCAAATTTTTATCCCTAACAAATTTGATGGCAACCACAATTTTTGCAGGAGCTTTGATGCCCAGTGCTCGCTGCATATTAAACTGATGTTCTCCCAGTTCACCACCGAACGCACTAAGCTGGCATTTGTTTTCTCTTTGCTCTCTGGAGAGGCCATGACCTGGGCTATCCCTTTGTAGGATAGTGGTGATCCGGACATGGCTACTTATACCTTATTTCTGAAAAAAATCCGGTCCAGGTTTGACCTCAATTCTGGCTGTTCCAAGTCTCCTCCTGCCGTCCCAGATGACAGTACCCCCCGCTTTAGGACACCTTCTCTCCTTCTTCACCCTCCTCCAATTCTTCTTGGTGATGAGACACCTGAGGAGAAGAGTAGGAACAGAGAAGACGGAACTAACCATGTGGTGATTGAACCTGGCATGGAACAAGCCGAGGACATCTTGAGGACGTCTAGAACGTCTTTTGGCCGGATGCTGGAGTGGCCAAACTCTTGGGAATCCGCTGGAGCAGCGCTGGGAAGCTTCGGAGGCTGGGGAGCCGCAGGAGCAGCGCTGAGAAGCTGCGGAGCCTGGGGAGCCACTGGGGCCACTCCAGAGTCTCCTCCAGCCTTCCCAGAGGCTGCTCCAGAGTCTCCTCCGGCCTTCCCAGAGGCCGCTCCAGAATCTCCTCCGGCCTTCCCAGAGGCCACTCCAGAGTCTCCTCCGGCCTTCCCAGAGGCCGCTCCAGAGTCTCCTCTGGCCTTCCCAGAGGCCACTCCAGAGTCTCCTCTGGCCTTCCCAGGGGCCCCTCCACAGATTCCTCCTGCCCTTTCAGAGGCTGCTCCGGTGTGCCAAGAGTTTCCCCAGCCTCTGCAGCTTCCCAGCGCTGCTCCAGCGGCTCCCAAGAGTCACCCCAGCCTCCGCGGCTTCCCAGCGCTGCTCCAGTGGCTCCCCAGCCTCCGAAGCTTCCCAGCGCTGCTCCAGCGGTTTCCCAAGAGTTGCCCCAGCCTGCAGTTTCCCAAGGGCCACTCCAGTCTCCGGCCAAAAGACGTTCTAGATGTCCTCAAGATGTCCTCGGCTTGTTCCATGCCAGGTCCAATCACCACATGGTTAGTCCTGTCTTCTCTGTTCCTACTCTTCTCCTCAGGTGTCTCATCACCAAGAAGAATTGGAGGAGGCTGAAGAAGGAGAGAAGAGGTGTCCTAAAGCGGGGGGTACTGTCATCTGTACCGAGGATTGCGGGTGCACCCGTGCCTGCTGCCGCTGTCCCCTCTCCCCTGAGTTGGTATTTACCTCTCCCGGCTCCCGCTGGCTCCGTTGCGGTCGCGAACAGGTCTGCTTCCTGGTTAGGCTGCGCACTCCCGCAGCCAACTCCTTCAAGATATAAAGGGCCAGTGTCCTCCTAATTGGCGCTGGCGTTTCCGGACTCATATGTAGCCCAGTGGCTCCCAGCATACCCTGCTGGATCTTCAAGTCCTTCCACGGAAGAGAAAGCCCTCTGTGCTCCCTGTGCATTTCCAGACACTTCTATGTTCCTGTGTTCCTGGGCCATTCCCGTGTTCCTTTTTTCCTGTGGCCTTCCTGTGTTCCTGCTGTGGTCCTGTGTTCCTGTTGCGGTCCTGTGTTCCTGTGGTGGTCCTGTGTTCCTGTGGCAGTCCTGTACTCCTGTGGAGGTCCAGTACTCCTGTGGCAGTCCTGCCATCCAGAGGTCCTGCCATCCCGAGGTCCTGCCTACCCGAGATTCTGCCTACCCTGCCCATCCTGCCTACCTTGGCTGCCACCGCGGGCCTAGTCGCACCTGTGGAATGACCTGGTGACTCCCCGCCGCAGCAAGAACATCCCGCTTTGTGGCGGGCTTTGGCAAAGACTTAGATTCCAGTCCCGGGTTGCAGCTAGTACCATCATCTCCCATGGTGGCACAGGGAGTCCACAGACTTTTGTCCCAAAGAGACTCTCCCACACCCCCGTGTGTGACTGTACCCTGATAATCTAACCACATTGTCAGCACAAGAGAGAACTAGAGGAATCATAATGGGGGTCATTTACTAAGGGCCCGATTCGCGTTTTCCCGATGTGTTACCCGAATATTTCCGATTTGCGCCGATTTCCCCTGAATTGCCCCGGGATTTTGGCACATGCAACTGGATTGTGGCGCATCGGCGCTGGCATGCACACGACGGAAATCGCGGGCATGGCCGAACGAAAACCCAGCGGAATCGGAAAAACCGCCGCATTTTAAAAAAAAAATGTGTTGCGGAGCTTGCACTTACCTTCACTCAGCCCGGCTTGGTGTATTCCAGCGCGTTCCGGGGAACTTCAGCGCAGCAGCGCCTCCTGGTGGATGTCGGAGGAACTGCCTTAATAAATCCCGTCTGGACCCAAATCCAGTGCAGAGAACGCACCGCTGGATCGCGAATGGACCGGGTAAGTAAATCTGCCCCAATGTGTCTGCTTAGAGAGTCCCCGCCCAAAATCTGGAATTCTACACTGATCACTATCACTGAGTAAAATTGTAAATTAAGGAGTTTAAAATGATCTGTATTGTGTAAACATCACTAGGGGATTCAAATTTGAGAATTTTCTTTCATGGGCTAACCCTTGAACTTAAATCAAGTTAACTAGTTAACACTTTATCAAGTTAATCTCCTTCAACTCACAAACAACACTCACTAGGGTACGCAATGTAGTGGATGAGAATGAGATCTGCTCCATGACTGACATAACCGCGGTACTGGGCTTGGCCCTCTACCTCCATAGCAAAAGATTCTTTTAACTCATAAAGCTTCAGTCTCCTGCCGTCAACAAGAGCTAAATGATAAAATCTTATCCCGATGGTACAGAACACCCGCTAAATTGCGTAAAATGTTCCTGGAGGCTTCATCCCTGTGCTGGCGCTGTGGAGAAGCAGAAGGCAACATGCTACACATATGGTGGGAAAGCCCCCCAATATATAACCTATGGAAGGAGATTTCTATTCAAGAACATTTGTCCACCAGGAATCCCCCCCTCACCCAAGCTGGCCCTATGATTCTACTCTGACACACTGCTCGGCGGACAGCGGCCCACACACGGCTCCCTTGCGTTTACCGATGCGTGCCAACCCCGACACACTCTGGCGTGCTAAGTCCTCTCAACTGGCATGTCGGTCGGACTCTCTGTTTTAGCTTGTGGACTGTGGGTGAGACAACCAACCACCCGATCGTTTTTAACATGTTGCAAGACATTGTTTTTGTCCATAATTCTTATGCTATACATTCACACACATGTTGGGTGACTTCTATACGGCCGACGTATATAACGCCGATAATACCGTCCCCCATACACGTTCTATGGGCTCACGGGCCCTGTACCGTACGCTTGTAGCCCGTGAAAGATAGGACCATGTCCTATCTTTTTCCATATTCGCCCCGTGCGCCATAATCCTGCTAGGAGAGCGCTCACCTCCTCCTCTCTCCCGCGCTATGTGCCGCCGCACTAACAGTGCGGCGGCTCAACGCATGTGGACATGTTACCCTTACACTTTACACCACGCACTTTTATTTGAGACCAAGCCTTCGGTTGCATACATTAGCTGCTAGATTACGATATTCATGCACTAGCCTTTATGAGGATCTACACTTATGAAACTGTACAACTGGTTATTTATTGTTTTTCACTGTCAATAATGTTTGTTATTGACGTAATCATGCTCATTAGGGGGGTGGGAACATGTATCATGTGATCACTTATATTGGTATATATATACATGTTCACTCTCTTGTTATTGGCTTGAAAAGGCCTCCACGCGAAGCTAAGACGTTGCCTGTACTTTGCTGGTACCGGCTCAAAAACATGAATAAAAAACCACTTTTCGTCACGTTCATACGTGGAGTGCTGCCTCACTCTTCTCTACTATATCTATCTCCTATCATCTGCAACACTCCCCCACCGGTGGCCAGCCTTTTCTTTGGGCCTGGAACAGCCTCGGTCCTGGAAACCTGTGGCTGGCGGTGCGGCCCTAGCACTCTAGTGTCACGGTGCATTGGTATGGTGACCGAAGGGCATGTCCTACAGCCGAGCAGGTCTCCACCAGGGTGGTGTTGCAAGAAATGAGAGGGAGAACAATGTAATAGTGGTTCTTCACTGGGGAGCAACCCTTGTGGGGCTGGAGATGAGTCCTGTGGGTGATAGGGTGCCCGTGGATGATGACACGCCCATATAAGCAGGGTACCGGAGACGGAGGCATACAACGTCATATAAAAGCAACTTACAGTCTTAATTAGGAACCACAGGAACAGTGGATATCTACCCGACGAATCTTGAAAACACATTGTAAGAATGCTCGGGGGAGGCAGTTGTGAAGGAACCACCAGGATTGTATCCCCATCCTGATACAAAGGCTGGAGATAGCGGTGTCCTATTATGATGACTTCCTTGTCCGGGTTGCTCAGATATCACCCCTTGAAGGAGGAGTATACCCCTTTTCTCTCACTAACTACACTCTTCAAGCTGCTCAAGCTCTGGCTCTGGCACTCTGACTAACTGCTGGAGTCATCTTCCTTCCTGACTGCACTGTCACTCACTGACACCACGGTCTGGAAAACCCCCGAAGCGTCTAGAACTTTCCTGACAGGGGTTTTTATTACTCCCACTGGTCAGCGGTTGTGGTTACTCTCCAATAGCATCCCACCCCAAAAAAAACCTCCTGACAATGCATGGTTTCGAACCCAAGTTGATTGTCTAACACCTATTACACATCACATTTACAATTAACTACTCTGACCTTCCCAGGCAAATCTACCGCGCAGTGTTCCCCGTGTTTTGTAGTGACCTGCTTGGGGTTGATCAACTCCGCACAAGGTTACAAACTAACATGGTGGGCACGTATTTGCAATTGACACTCCCCTCTGCCTTGCATTCGGCAGGGTGTTGCATTCTATCTACTATCTCCTATCCATCTATCTACCTTAGCTATCTCATATCTAAATCTATCTATTTGCTCCGTATCTTATCTTCCATCCATAATCCTATCGTCCATCTATCTATCTAATCTATCTAATCCATCCAGCTCATCTACCTATCTATCTCCAATCTATCTATCTTCTATCTATCTTGAGGGCTGCTGTGTGTCCCTTTCTGCCAGGTTCTTTTGTCGCCGGTTCTGGGAGCTCACGGCTCCACGTGTTCCTTCTTAAGAAGAGCCTACACGCGCCCCTCGCATTTCATCCATTTTAAAATCAAAGGGTGTTTGAATTATAGGGCTATGTGACAATGTGTTTGCAATAATGTTGGCAAACCTATTGTAAACTCGGAGTTATATATAGAAAACACCGATTTCCAGACATATTCATTCTTGTTCATGGGGGTAGATGTCGTTGCTATCAGGTTTTTTGGGCATTGACCTTGTTGTTCCCCATGTAAGAGGTGGAGACTGACATCCTTTGCAGAGAGAGTACCCTAAATCTTGATCTTGTTTATCTTTGACACTTTTCTTCACCCTCTTCAGTGTGTTTAATTCTTGTCAACAATTTTTATTGAGTAATTGCGCATGACGGTTAAGAGATGAACCTTTTCATAAATATTCAAATCACTAATATTATCACATACATTGTTGTGTGTATATGTCCAAAATTTGCAACAAAAACTCAATATGTGTGTCTCTAATCAGTTACTGCCCTCAGCTAACAAAGGTACATAAGTAGTAATAAGTGACAAACAGGTCAACAAACTTGAGAACAGCATAAACCCTAACTAACAGGACATCGACATCAGGGAAGTTAAGGTAGGCATTCCAGTGGGTGTTGTGGGTGGATGATGTTTTGGTTTGTGTGGGGTGCAATAAATGTTTGATTTATTTCATAATCAGCATGTTGTTGTATGTACTTTATAACAGGTAGAAGGGTGTGTTACAATTAGATCATTAAAGTAGGAACCTGTGCGTCGATTTGGAGTTATTAGGGTCGTTATAATACTTAAAGTTCTTAAATCAAGAGCACTACTAATTCGAAAAAGGACCTTAACCCTTAAGACGCAGGGTTTTCGCTCATTACCGCTCTCCAACTTCAAAATACCAAACTTTTTTCATTTTTACGTAGACAGACCCTATTTGCAGGGCTTATTGTCGATAACAGAATTTGACTTTCATGGGATGTTATTTATTTTAAACATGCCCGTGACGGCGCGAAGCTGAAAAAAATTCCGATGTGGAAAATAAAAAAAAAAACCAGACGTGCGATCACGTTCTTGTGGCTCAGTTTTAACTACTTTCACTCTTCGCTCCAAGTAACACGCCACCTTTCTCTTTGGTTTGGTGCGATCCAGGGAGAACCGTGTGATAACACATTTATATAGGTTTTATTGTTGTTTTATATTTTTCAAAAATTAAAAGATGTTACAAAAAAAAAAAAAAATTTTCCATCTTCTGACGCTAATAACTTTTTCAGTACTTTGGCGCAGGAGATGTGTGAGAATCCATGTTTGTGCGAAAGAGCGACATTTTCATGCATCATTTGAGGTCTGTGCGAAATTGATCTCATTTTTCATTTCTTATTTTATGTTCTGTAAAAAGTGTGTAAAAGTCGCATTTTCGACATTGGGACTCGCCATTTCCCCGCCTCGGAGTCACCCGCCAGCCCTAACCGTTTCTTTATATTTTGATAGATCGGGCATTTTGGGACGCCGGCGATACCTATAGTATTGGGGTGATCTTTACTGTTATTATGTTTAGTATTCCGTTCTAGGGAGGGGTATTGATTTTACTTTTTATAAATTTTTTATTTTTTAAACTTTTTTTTTCATTTTTTTTTTTCAACTATTTTTTTAGACCATCTAGTGTACGTACTACCCTGAATGTCAGATCGCTGCGCTACCATATACTGGCAAGACTACCGACAGCATGCAATAGATGGCATGTGGCAGTCAACTTCATACCATGAGCCACGCATAGCCGTAGGCCATCGTTCAAAAGAAGACCCGAGTCTACGATGACGTTCGTGGGCGTGCGCGATCGGAAAATATGGGCGACCGCTCACACTGAAGGAACGACTGCTCCGCCAAATGCGGTACTTTGCCGCGGCGGTCTTGAAGGTGCTGTTCATAGCCGCAGGATCGGTGGCAAGCCCCGACTGACGGATTTAATTAGAAGGTGGGGTTTTGTGCAAATGCAAAACGCCACCTCTGTAATGAAGCGAGACTCAGCCCGTAGCCCTCTTCATACATCCCTTATAGAAACCTCTGCTTGCCCGTAGAGCTAGACGGCGCAGACGTTAAGGGTTTAAACCATATTGCAATTAACATATAAAAACAACATGGAGACAACAATGGGAATTGGGGTATGAATGGTATAGAGATATGCGTGGTAGGGACAGCAAAGGTAACGTCTTTGTGTCCGAAGTTTACTGCCCCTAGGAAGTTCGATTTTCAACTGTCCACATATCTGGAAGGGATCTAAAGGGATCCAGTGTTATGAAAGAGGTCTACTTGCCCTCGTTTCTATGCCTTAGCTCCTCCATGTGGTACTTCTGTTGATGCTTCCACTCCACAGCTTGTGCTTATAGGAGGAACATGGATTCCACAGGTTCTCTTGGGATCATCTGCTCCTTGATTGCCATCACGGAAGTATCGTGAGCATGGCCTTTTTTTGATTTCGAGATGGTCCCCTGGAAACATTCGAGGAGTATGGCAGTCAAGAACATTTGTCCACCAGGAATCCCCCCCTCACCCAAGCTGGCCCTACTCTCAATGTTTCCAGGGACCATCTCTAAATTCAAAAAAAGCCTGCTCCGATACTTCCTTATGGCAGCAAGGCAGATGATCCCAAAGCTGTGGAAATCCAATGTCCCTCCTACTAAGCACAGTGGGTGGAAGCATTCAACACAATATTACACATGGAGGAGCTTAAGGCTAGCAACGAGGGCAAGTATGACCTCTTTCATAACACCTGGAGTCCCTTTAGATCCCTTCCAGCTATGGACAGTTGAAAATCCTACTTCCTAGGGCATAACTCCGGGACACAAAGACGTACCTTTGCTGTCCTTACCCGCATATCCTCTACCCTTCCTACCCCACTTTCCCTTGTGTCCCTGTTCTGTTTGTAATATGTTAATTGCAATATTGTTTAACCCCTTAACGCTCTGCGCCGTAGCTCTACGGCGCAGAGGTACAGAGGTTATCTACTAAGGGAGTGTATGAAGAGGGCTACGGGCTGATACTTCATTACAGAGGTGGCGGATTTTGCATTGTGCACAAACCACCCACCTTCTAATTAATCCGTCAGTCGGGTGCTTGCCACCGATCCTTGCGGCTATTAACCCCTAACATAGACGCCGCCAGCAAAGTCGCATTTGGCGGACGCAGGTACTTCACTGTGAGCGTCGCCCATATTTTCCGATCGCGACCGCCTCACGAACGTATCGGTAGCTCGGTCTTCTGTTTGACACGATGGCCTACTGGCTATGCGTGGCTCATGTGAACTGTCATTGACTGCACACATGGCATCTATTGCAATGCTTGCGTCGTAGTCTTGCCAGTATATGGTAGCGCAGCGATCTGACCATTAGGGTTACTGTACCTAGAGGTCTAAAAAAAGTAGTGAAAAAAAAGAAAAATGAAAAAAAAGTTTAAAAAATAAAAAATTTATAAAATATAAATCAAATACCCCCCTCCCTAGAACGGAATATAAAAATAATAAACAGTAAAAGATCACCAACATATATAGGTATCGCCGGGCGGTCCCCAAAATGCCCGACTAGCAAAATATAAAACGGTTAGGGCGGCGGGTGACTCCGCGGCGGGCAAGGAAATGGCGAGGCCAAATGTCGAAAATGCGATTTTACACACTTTTTAAGAACATTAAATAAGAAATGAAAAATGACGATCAAATTTCGCACAGACCTCAAATGATCGCAATGAAAATGTTCGCCTCATTTCGCACAAAATGATTCTCAACATCTCCATGCGCAAAGTATGAAAAAGTTATTGCGTCAGAAGATGGAAAATTTTTTTTTCTTTTTGTACCACATTCTGTTTAATTTTGTTGGAAAATGTAAACACAATAAAACCTATATAAATGTGTTATCACCGCGATCGCACCAAACCAAAGAATAAAGTAGGCGTGTTACTTGGAGCGAAGAGTGAAAGTAGTAAAAACTGAGCCCACAAGAACGTGACGCACGTGCGTTTTTTTTTCAATTTTTCCACATCTGGAATTTTTTTTCAGCTTCGCAGTACACGGCATGTTAAAATAAATAACATCCCATGAAAGTAAAATTTGTTACGCACAAAATAAGCCCTCACATAGGTCTGTACACGTAAAAATGAAAAAGTTATGGATTTTTGAAGTTGGAGAGCGAGAAATGAGCCGAAAAACCCTGCGTCCTTAAGGGGTTAAGGTCCTTTTTCGAATTATGTAGTTCCTTGATTTAAGAACCTTCTAGTATTATACCGCACCTAATAACTCCACTATCGACGCACAGGTTCCTACTTTCATGATCTAATTGTAACACTCCATTCTACCTGTTAAAGTACATTACAAACAATGCTATTATTGAAACGTAAATCAAACATTTATCTGCACCCACACAACCAAAACATCTCCCCCACCAACCCCACTGAATCCTCACCTTCACTCCCTCGTATGTCCGATGTCTGTTCGTCTTTATGCTGTTCTCAAGTTCTGTTGACCTTGTTTGGTCACTTAATTTCTACTATATACCTTTTTAGTTAACTGATTTAGACACCATATTGACTTTTGTGCAAATTGTTGACCATATAACACAACATGTATGTGATAATACTTTAGTGATGCAATATTTATGAAAATGTTCATCCTTAACATGTCCTATGCGCAAAATATGTTGAACCAGAAATTAAACAACTGAAGAGGGGAGAAAGTATCAAGATCAAAAGATCAAGATTTAGAGTATCTCTCTGCAAAATGTTCCAGTCTCCACCTCTTACACTGGGGACAACCAAGTCAATGCCCATAAACCTGATAGCACCGAATCTACCCCCATGACAAGAATGAATATGTCTGGAAATCTGGGTGTTTCTATTATATCACCTCCGTAGTTTACAATAGGTTTTGCATACATATTGCAAACCACATTGTCACATAGCCCTATAAATCAACACCCTTTGATTTAAAATGGATGAAATGCGAGGGGCGCGGCTAGCGGCTTAAGAAGGAACACATGTGAGCCGTGAGCTCCCAGACCACGGCGACAAAAGACCCGGCAGAAAGCGGAACACAGCAGCCTCAAGATAGATAGAAAGATAGATAGATTGGAGATAGATAGGTAGATAGATAAGGATTAGAGATAGATATAGAAGAGATTAATAGATAGGAGATAGATAGGGTTGGATCTAGAGATAGATAGCTACTGGCGCTTAGCAGATTAGATAGGATATGAGATACGATAGGTAGATAGATGGATAGGATAATTAGATACATATGGCCAACACCACCCTGCGCTGCATTGCAAGGATGGGGTAATATGACAAATACGTCCATCCATGTAGTGCAAACCTGTGGGAGTCTGATCAACCCCACAGCAGGCACTACACCACACGCGGAACACTCTGCCAGCGGGAAATTCTGCCTGGGAAGGTAGGAGTTAATTGTTAAATGTGATGTAATAGGTGTTAGCCAATCACCTGTGTTCAAACCATGCATTGTAAGCTGGGATGCTATTGGAGGAGTAACCACCACCTGACCAGTGGGAGTAATAAAACCCCTGTCAGGAAAGTTCTAGAGCTCGGTCAGACCAGTGAGTCAGTGAGTACAGTGCAGTCAGGCAGACCAGATCCGACCAGTTAGTCAGAGTGCAGCCAGAGCTCTGAGCAGCTCTGAAGAGTTAGTTAGTGAGAGAAAAGGGGTATCATCCTACCTTCAAGGGTGATATCTGAAGCAACCCAGGACAAGCTGAAGCATCCTAATAGGACACAGCTATCTCCCAGCCTGCCCTTGTATCCAGGATGGAGATCAATCCCTGTGGTTCCTTCTCCAACTGCATCCCCAGCATTCTACTATTTGTTCAAGATTCGTCTGGTACGTTATCCACTGTTCCTGTTGGTTCCAATAAAGAACTGTAAGTTGCTTTTATATGACGTCTGTCTCCGTCTGGTCCCTGCTACTATGGCTGTCATCATCACGGGCACCCTATCCACCACATAGGGACTCATACTCCAGACCCCAAAGGGTTGCCCCCAGGGAGAACCACTATTACAGTTTCTCCCTCATCATTTCTTGCCAACACCACCCTGCTGGAGACCTGCCAGGCTGTAGGACAGCCTTCCGGTCACCATACCAAGCACCGTGACACTAGCGTGCCTAGGCCGCAACCGCCAGCCACTCAGGTATTCCAGGCCCGGGCTGTCTCCAGGCCCCAAGAAAAGGCTAGGCCCCGGTGGGGGATGTTGCAGATAGATAGGAGATAGATAGATAGATAGATAGATAGATAGATAGATAGATAGATAGATAGATATAGTAGAAGAGAGTAGGCAGCACTCCAAGTATGACGTTAGAAAAGTGGTTTCTTTTATTCCATGTTTTTTTAGGGTACAGCAAAGTACAGCAACGTTTCAGCTCGCGTGGAGCCTTTTTCAAGCCAAATAACAAGAGTGAACATCGTATATATATACCAAACATAAGTGATCACATGATACATTGGTTCCCACCCCCATAATTAGCATATTACGTCATAAAAACATTATTGCAAGTGAAAAACAATAAATAACAGTGTACATTTCATAAGTATAGATCCTCATAAAGTGCTAGTGCATGAATATCGTATCTAGCAGCTAATGTATGACACCAATGTGCTTTGTCTCAATAAAGTGCTGAGTGTAAACAGTGTAAGGCCACATTCACACTGCCGTGAGCCCGCCGCACTGTAGTGCGGCGGGCACACGGCAGCGCGGGGAGAGGAGGAGGAGGTGAGCGCTCTCCATAGCAAGTTATGGCGCACGGCGCCGTAATATGGGAAAAGATAGGACATGTCCTATCTTTTCCCGGGCTACAGAGCGGTACGGTACAGGGCCGTGAGCCCATAGAAGTGTATGGGTAACGTAGATTTTAAAAAATATAATCGCCGTAGATACGCTCGCCCGTTCTACGTCCCCCCATACATGTGTGTGAATGTAGCCTAAGATATTTATACAAAACAAATGTCTTGCAACATGTTAAAAACAAGATCGGGTGTCTCACCACCACGTCCACAAGCTGAGCAGAGAGCCGATCACACGCCAGTTGAGAAGACTTAGCGCCAGAGTGTGTCGGGGCTTGGCACGCATCGGTGAAACGCAAGCCGTGTGGCGCCCTAGTGCGCATGTCAGAGAGAATCATGTTGTCAGGGAAACTGTTTACGTCACATATCAACAGTCTAGCCGTCCCTGGTAAGAGCTCAATGAGAATGGCTGTAAGGCAGATCAAAGCGAATGCAAAATAGTTACTGGCACAATGGCAAGTGTGAATATAGAGGTAAGTAATGGGCTATTTATTGGAGGAGCGGATATTATATTAACCCCAGTTTATGGGGAAAGAATTAAATAGTATTAATTCCCAAAGGTCCATATAAGGCCTATCAGGGATATCCGGTGGCATAACCGCTATGCTCCAAGCCCTGTGAAAGAAACTGTCGTTGGCCCATGTTGTAACTATATGCGGATGGAGTACACTAATGACATTGCATGAAAAAAATAGATGATAGCTGGCGGTAAGCCAAAAAGAGAAGGCGACTTGGATCGGGTAAAAGGCAGCATAATGTGGAAGAAACTGGTGAGAGTAATCCCGATATGGCTTTCTTGATATTCATAGAATCTGTGGAAACAGAAAAGGATTTTAGTAAATTGATATTTTGACAATATGCAAAATATGTTGAGTGGTTCTTGTTACTACAAACCTACGCCACAAGAAAAAAGACAAGTAAAAGAAGAAATACAGAACAGAACACAGGATGTTTACATCAAATGCTACTCAGCTTAAAATCCACATTCATTCCGTTGGGGCGTAAAGTGTTTAAAGTATGGATCCACCATAGTTCCTTGGTTTTGAGAATCTTTTCTCTATCACCACCCCTACGTGGCGGGGGCACATGATCGATTAACTGAAATCTAAAATCTCTTTCAGAATGTCCGGCTTCAAAGAAATGTTTAGATACAAGTAAATCACGTCTGTTGCTGCATATTGTGTAACGATGTTGGTTAAATCTCGTTTTAAATTCGAGGGTGGTCTCACCAATGTACAGCAACCCACATGGACAAATGAGCATGTATATGACAAAACAACTATCGCAATTAAGGTAGTGTTTAATATGATACTGTACATTGTTATGGGAGAATGTACCCCCTCTGTTCATTTACTTACAGTTGATGCAGTTCCGACAGGGAAACGAACCTTTGTTAAGTTGTCCAAATATCCCTGTTTGTCTGTTTGGACGCTTCGAGCCAACATCAGCTTTGACCACTCGCTCTCTGATAGATTGAGCCCTTCAGTAAGAGAAGAGTGGGGGATTTTTGAATTCAGGGAAGGGAACTGGACTGCCTGATAATTTAGACCAATGTCTGCGTATGGTATTACAAATGGAGTTGCTGTATTCACTATATGTGGACACAAATGGTATTCGGGCAAAATCTGGTTTTCTTGTTGTGGGGGCCAAAGAGGCAGCCCTATCAATGTGTTGTACTTTATCTAAATTTTTATTAATAATGCTGCGAGGATAACCGCGTTGTGAGAATTTGTCGGTCATGTTTCTTAAATTCCTATTTATTTTGTGTGAGTCACTGGTGATACGTTTGACCCTCAGGAGTTGACTATAGGGTAAGGATTTCACCATAGCCCGTGGATGGTGACTTTCATATTTTATCAGGGTGTTCCTGTCTGTGGGCTTTACATATATATTGTCAGGGTCACTAGGGAGAATGCTGGGACTTCTGGTTCTTCTGCTGGTGCCAGCAGCGTTCTCCGACCCCTGGCGCGTATCCGCGCAAACTCCACCTCTCGTCCCAGGCAGCGGCTGCTAAGATCTCGCGCTGTCTAGGAGTTGTGTTCGGAACTGCTGGGACTTGTGGTACCTCTGCATGATTCCTGGTTGTTCTGCACCATGAGGGGTTAATTCCCAGAAGCTGTCCAGCTCCTATCAGGTTCTGGAGGTGGAGTTCTGGCTGCATAAATTGCAGCTTCACTAGTCACCTGTGCCAGTGTTTGAAATCCCTTCTCCACTCGCTCTCAGCATTAGGTTTGACTTGCTCTGTATCTGTATCTGTATCGTTGTGACCTCGGCTCGTTTTTTGACATTGACTCTTTGCCTACTGATTTTGCTATTGACGTACCCTCTCGTTGTGAATCCGGCTAGTTTACTATTCTTTTGTGTTTTATGTTTGTCAGTCTGTTTGTGTTTCCCTTCCCACACTTATTAGTGAATCAGTCTTCCAGTAGTCGCCCCACGGTTTAGCGTGGGGGGGCTATAGGAAGGTACAGAGGTTGGGGCAAGCTCAGGGCACACTATCCCCTGTCTTTTGTGATGTCAGAGAGAATCATGTTGTCAGGGAAACTGTTTACGTCACATATTAACAGTCTAGCCGTCCTTGGTAAGAGCTCAATGAGAATGGCCTACGTGGCGGGGGCACACGATTAACTGAAATCTAAAATCTCTTTCAGAATGTCCGGCTTCAAAGAAATGTTTAGATACAACTAAATCACATCTGTTGCTGCCTATTGTGTAACGATGTTGGTTAAATCTCGTTTTAAATTCGAGGGTGGTCTCACCAATGTACAGCAACCCACACGGACAATTGAGCATGTATATTGTTCAATCATTTTATTAAACATTTTCAAACAGAGTTTACAAAACAAAGTAACCATAAAAACAATATAAAATAGGAGGGGAAGTTTACAGGGGGGGGGGGAGCTCACATAGTCCATGAGGTTATGACATGTATTGAAGTGTCCGAGTCTGACTCCAGTAGTTTTGGAGCAGAAGTGATGCATCACTAATTGTAGGGAAGGCAGTGAATTGTAAAATAAACCAACAATAAGACATTCCTACTAATATACCTCCTCCCGCTTCCGGTATGATGACTATTTTAGATACTACTCTCCGACGGGGGAGGGGAGATAGTATTAGAGTGATAGATTCGGGGATCGGAGACATTTCGAACAATGAGCGAAGGATCGGACTTCACATAACATTCATACACATAGAAGGGTGTAGAAAAGACATTGGAAGACATAGAGGGAAAGAACAAGAGGAAGGTTGGGGGAAGGGTACAGAGGAGGCCCTAGTGATGGGGGGATCAACTGGATCTGAGGTACTCGTCTGAGAGCCAATCGGGGGACTGGGACTCCTAACTCCCGGAGCCCTAGTCAATATGTCCTTGAAGTGCTGTGAGTCCCGGAGGACTATCCACGGCTGCCAGAGTTTTAGAAATTTCTCTGTCGTTCCAGAGGTGTCAGCGAGGACCTCCTCCATACGATTGAGCTGTATCATTTCCTGGGCCCAGTCGGACATGGATGGCGGTCTTGAGGAGCGCCACTTCCTAGCAATGACAGTCCGGGCAGCCGTGAGGGAGAACCTCAACTGGCTGTTTTTTTGTATCTTAATGGGCCCAGGGAGGATCGATAGAAGAGCCACCTCCGGAGTCTTGGGGGCCTCAGAGCTAATGAGGTCATAGGTGACTTTGAAGATTTGGTCCCAAAAGTCTGTAATGTCTTGACACGTCCACCATATATGAAACATGTCTCCCCTGGCCAAACCACATCTCCAGCACGTGTCTGGGATCGAAGGATAGATCGAGTGAAGCATGGTGGGAACCCTGTACCATCTTGCGAGAATCTTGTAATTCCTCTCTTGGGAGGAGCATGCTACTGAAAGCTTATGTGTATACAGAAATGACTTATCCCAATCTTCTGGAGAAATAGAGGTTCCCAAGTCTGTCTCCCAATTAGCGATAAATGGTAAAGCTGAAGAGTCTGACTCTTCTATCAAGAGGCTATATATTTGGGAGATACAGTGTTCTGGCGGGGATGCTGAGCAGAAGATGGGCCGGATGGGTGTATTATATGCTAACTTTGGACCTGGTTGTTTGAGGAAGGATCCTAATTGAGAGGCTTCTAGCCAAGAGAGTTTGGCGGAGGCGGAAAGAGCTGATATTTCCTGCATATGTGGAATCGGAGCCTCACCCACTATGTCACGCATGCGAAGGTCCTCGTGCACTGGGCGACCCAAGAAGGTAGTCCTGAGGAAAGCCGGGGGGGAGTCAGGATTTCTAAAGAGTGGGGTAAGGGGGCTGAATGGTCTGAATAAAATGGAGCGCTGAATGAGAGATCTCCACAGGATGAGAGATCTTCAAGGTTGAGGCCAACAGAGTCTGCGGTTCGGTTTCCACTCTCTGAGCAGATACACACGGGAGTAAATGGATAGGTATTGTGGAGCTGTATTGCTCCAGACGAACCCACTGCTTAGATGAAAAATGGTAATACCAGTCTAGAAGGCGGACTAAAACTGCGGCTTGGTGGTATAACTTAAAGTCGGGGAGTCCCGCGGATTTGGGGCGTATCAGGTATTTCCATCCAATCCGGGGGCGTGCCGTGCCCCATATGAAACGTAATAAAATCGTCCTGATAGATTTAAAGAAAGAGGATGGGGGAATGAGTGGAATTCCTTGAAACATGTAAAGAAAACGGGGCAGTACGTCCATCTTTATGACATTTATCCGGCCGAACCAGGAGAGTCCCTTTTTGTTATAGGAGGCTAGGTCTTTTTTGGTGCGCTCCAGTAAAGCCACATAGTTGATATTGTACAGTGAAGTTAAGTCAGTGGGTATCTGGATTCCTAAATATTTGATCGATGTGGCCCGCCATCGAAAAGGGAAGTGTTCTTTAATGGATTGAACTTCCTCTGTGGGGAGAGAGACATTTAATGCCTCCGATTTGTTGTAATTAATTTTGAAATTACTTAGGTGGCTGTAGGATTCAAACTCTTTGAGAAGTGCAGGAAGGGAAATTCTGGGTTGAGAGATATATAGTAACAAGTCGTCTGCGAACAACGCTGTCTTATAGTGCCTCTGTCCCACCTGCATCCTGTGAATGTTTGGGTTATTCCTAATTGCCGTCGCTAAGTGTTCCATCACTACTATATATAGAAGGGGTGAGAGAGGACACCCCTGGCGGGTCCCGTTGTTGATTTGAATGGGGTCCGAGAAAAACCCGTTTACCCTGGTTCTAGCCCTGGGGTGGTCATAGAGGGCCATAACCCTCCCTAGGAACTTGGGACCTATCCCCAATTGAGTTAAAGCCGCTGACATAAAGCCCCAATGTACCCTGTCAAATGCCTTTTCAGCATCAATCGACAGGAGGCTTAAGGGTACCAACCTTTTTTGTGCCTGAGCCATTAAAAGGAACGTTTTCGTCAGATTATCTTTGGCCTCCCTGCCCTGTAGGAAGCCTACCTGATCTGTGTGAATCACTTTTGGGAGGTGGGGGGCTAGACGGTCCGCAAGGATCTTAGCGTAGAGTTTAAGGTCGATATTTAATACGGAAATGGGCCTGTAACTCGCTGGCAGTGTGGGATCTTTATCCGGCTTTAGGAGGACACCGATGTTGGCATCCAGAGATTGGGGGTGAAAGGCAGCCGCTTGGGAAACGGAGTTAAATACTTTTGTTAAGAAAGGGGACAGAGCCTCCCTGAAGAACTTATAAAAGGCTGGAGAGAAACCATCCAGGCCCGGACTTTTCCCAGCCGGGGACTGCTGGATTGCATCATTGATTTCTGTGTCAGTGAAGTCAGTTTCCAAGGCCTCGGACACTTCTCTGTCTAATTGGGGTAAAGCTGTGTCATTAATGTAGCTCTCAATTCTTTTTGTCAATGAGTCGGGATCAACGTCCGCAAACTGTCATTTTTTTTTTGTGTGATCAGGGCTATTGATTAGGGCTAGTGATCAGGGCTAGTGATTAGGGATAGTGATTAGGGATAGTGATCAGGGATAGTGATTAGGGCTAGTGATCAGGGCTAGTGATCAGGGCTAGTGATCAGGGCTAGTGATCAGGGACAGTGATTAGGGATAGTGATTAGGGCTAGTGATTAGGGCTAGTGATTAGGGATAGTAATTAGGGATAGCGGTTAGGGATAGTGGTTAGGGCAGCAGAATATCTATAGTGATTAGGGTCAGCGATTAGGGTTAGTGATCAGGGCTAGCGGTTAGGGATATATACTGTATACACAAAAGCAGTATATAAAATCGTACGTTATTACATATACTTACACCTACAGAGACCTTCAGCGTTTGTATCCCTTCCTGTGCTGACATTTCAGTTACTGTTTCTTGTTTTATCATAAAATTAAAAAAAAATATATAAAAAAAGTACTAAAAAACTAAAAAAATACAAAAAAAAATATAGTTTCTAGTTTTATAGATATAGTATCAGTTTAGTACTGTAGGGGTACATTATTACATATAGAATGTAAAAAAAGGGGTAGGTAGGCAAAGCCCCCAAACAACCCAGCTCTCACCACAACTTTTGGACGATATTTCTCTTGCTGGAGTGCGCGGACTGGTCTGGAGCTTGACCATACACACGTGAACTTGGTGAAACATAAAGCTTCGGGTCCAGAACACAGCGATAAAAAAAAAAAAAAAAAAAATATTGATCCAAAGGGTAAAACCACACACAGGAAAAACACAGCAAGCGTCACAGACCGACGCGTTTCGACACAGCAGTGTCTTTGTCAAGGTCTACATAAACATTCTATTTATACTGGTCATACATAGAGAGACATCCCCTTCCTGAAGGGAAATACCCATCACGTGATCGGAGAGGTTCGTAGCACACTCGTAGTCACGCCATTAAGGAGGCTAAAAAACTGTTTGTTACTTAGGAAAATGTGTAAAAAATGAAAAACATGCTGATATTATGGAAACGTAATTACAAACAAATTCCATTATGATATCAAACGTAAATAGCAGTTAATATCTAAATAGAGTGATATTCATACTAATGTGAGCCGATGTTACATTCAAGGGTGGCACTGACAGTATAATAACAAATATCAGGATATATTCTTGTAGAAAAGAAAGCATGGAAACCTGTTTTACAATATAGTTTCTAAACATCCTCATTAATAAAAGGTCAGTAACCGAGAGCTAATGTTTTGTCTAGCATTTAGCCCCTTTAGGAATCCTAGTATCCATAGAGAAAGATCCAAAAGGATCTCTATTGAGTAATTTTCTATGGTGGTCTCCCCCCCCCCTCAATGGGCGATTAACCTCTCCAGAAGGTAGCTTGCCATTTTAAATCCTGCGCAGTTTTTTTTTTTTTTTATTATGAAATTCTAAAGTGTCGTGAGACCCGAGATACATTGTAGGCATTATTGGAAACATCAGATAGGTGTCACGTAACCTAATCTTCATGGACCTTAGTTCAGCCAACATATTGAACCTAATAGTGTGCCAGAAATAATGTACACCACATGAGTGGTGTTCCAATTGATAAACATTTACAGTATGCCTTTCTTTTCTACCAAGGAAATATACTCTGTATTTGTTATATTACCTGTCAGTGCCCCCCTTGAATTAACTCGCATTATGTATGAATATTCACTCTATTTAATATTAACTGACTATTACGTTGCTATTCATAATGGCATGTTTTGTACTTACGTTTCCATAATATCAGCATGTTTTCATTTTTACCATTTTCCTAAGTTAAAAAAAGTTTTTTACCTTATGGGCGTGACTTATGAGTGTGTCACGAACCTCTCGATCACGTGAATGGGTATTTCCCATCAGAAGGGATGTCGCTCCTATGTATGACCAGTATAAATAGAATGTCCGCTCACTTTTTATGTAGACCTTGCAAAGACACTGGCTGATGTGCGAAATGCGTCGGTCTGTGACGCTTGCTGGTGTTTTTCCTGTGTGTGGTTTTACCCCTTGGATCATAAAGAATATACTTTTTTTTACTCATCGCTTGTGTGCTGGACCCGAAGCTATATGTTTCACCAAGTCATGTGTGTATGGTCAAGCTCCAGACCATCTCGCACTCCAGCAAGAGAAATATCGTCCAAAAGTTGTGTTGAGAGCTGGGGTTTTTTGGGGGCTTTTCCTACCTACCCCCTTTTTCCTACACTTCGATTGTCCAGGGAGTTCACCCTTGCTCCCCACTAGACTGTTATACTTTTCATTTATCCGTTTTGATCATGGGGTTAACACCTGTGGATTAATTATCACAGCTGATGATGGAGGCTTCAAGTTCACGGCTGCTTCTGCGGGCATATGCAGAGATATTTAACAGAAAGAAGGAATAAAGCCGCATGACTGTTCAACACGAAAATCCGGACAGCCACACCTCATCTTCGTTTTTATCACAATGGCAAAACTTGGAGAAAACTTATGGAAAAAGAATTGAAAGTTGGTGGGATGCCGAAACCTTTCCTCCTACATAGATAAGAAAATGATCCCTCGGGTTTAAGGATAAGAAAGGCACCTACCACTGTTTACTCAAGTGAGTTTATGACAAATGGAATCGATCCTTAGTGACTGTTCTACTAAACTAATTCTACGATCATCGAGGAGGAGAGAAACCTATTAATGGTGATTAACAAGACATCGAGGATACACGAACTAGAAATAAAAAGTCTGTTCACTCTGGACTTTGAAAACAACAGTATGCCCAATCATAACAATATTGACAAAATGGAGAAAGATCTCATGGACATCAGAAAGACAAATTCCGGAGAGATGTAAGAGATTATCAATCTATAGAAGTCTATACCTGGAAAAGTAACGCCAACACAGGAGAATGGGGAATGAACTCCTAAATCGATTTTAAGAAATCCGAGAACAAACGACGCTCCCGAGATCGGTAACACCCAGAAATGGCTTTTCGGAAACTGAAATTCAGCAGCCAGCTCCGTCGCTACCCTCCAGATGAGGGCGATCATGTGTGCAGTGAATGACAAGTTCACACCAACCCTTCTCAGGTGTCAAAAAACGGGGAGGGTGCGCGGCCGAAACACAAAAAGTTTAGTTTTGTAATGAAGCACCAGGAGAAATCTAAACCGCAAGTAGAACTTTCTGTCATTAACTTGTCTAGTTATATACTCACTGAACAACAAATTGCGGTCTTGAGTAAAGGACTGAACTTTTCACCTACTGTGGACTTTGATGTATTTTCCACTATTTTGGATGTTAATCGCTTCGCTAGAAGCATCACACTTAAAAATCACTTCTCTAAATTGAATTGTATAGAAAATGGTACATATGCATCTAATGCGCCTGCTCTCACTGGTTCCACTAACGACATTGTTACCAGTGAAAACTCGTGCATAAATGAAATTTCCTCCCTAATTTATGAGTGCCCTAGCTTTGAGGAACAAGCTGATATTTTGACATTGAAATCACTTATGTGTGAATCTTGCCCCAAAAACGATAATACCAATAAAAGATTTCACACAAGTAATCGAGAATTTTATCCCATTATCTCTCGTACCTCCAACTTGGACAAATTCCAGGAAGCCGTTGAAAGGGACCTTATTGAATTAAAAAACAGGGTCAATACCAAGAATGGTGGCTTCTCTAATTTGTCCAATGAGGAAAAACACACTCTCAAACAGATAAAAGCGAATACAGATATCACAGTGAGACAAGCAGACAAAGGGGGGTCAGTGGTTATCCTTAATGCTGCCCTTTATGAAAGAGAAAATATTGCTATGCTGGGGAATACAGATACATATAGAAGAGTGAGTAGTGATCCCACCATGACTTGTCAACTCAAATTAAAAAAGATACTTCAAGAGGGTGTAAGCATGGGAGTATTGGATAATAAAACGATGGAATATCTGTATGTAAAAAACCCCATAACTCCTATTTTCCACTCTCTACCCAAAACCCATAAGAACGTATTTCCACCCCCGTTACGTCCTATTGTAGCCGGCATAGGGAGCCTTGGGGAAAGGCTGGGTTCTTGGGTAGATCATTTTCTCCAACCCCTTACGAGGGTTTCCCCCACCTTCCTTAGGGACACAAAACATGTTTTACAAATAGTGGACAATTTAGATTGGCACGACTCCTACAGTTGGGCAACTACAGACGTAACAGCACTGTATTCGTCTATTCCCCATGAGTTGGGCTTGACTTATTTGGGCAAACATTTGGATGCCTACAGTAATTATACCGATGAACTCAAGGAGTTTTTACTTATGGCTACCAGGTTTTTATTAGAGAATAATTTCTTTTTGTTTAATGGTCAATTTTTCTTTCAGGTGGAGGGCGCTCCTATGGGGGCTAAATTTTCCCCATCATTTGCTAATATCTGCATGATACAGTGGGAGGAGAGATTCATTTTTTCGGCCGACAACCCGCACCGGGCATCTATTAGGTGGTTGGGTAGATATATAGACGACCTGGTGTGGGTGTGGGCCGACACTGAATCTCTCTTCCTGGAGTTTGCCCTCTACCTGAATCTTAATGACATGAATCTCACCTTCACGTATTTCTTTGGGGGAAAGAGCGTCCCGTTTCTGGACATTGAACTTAGAGGGGCACAGGAACATGTTCAGGTTGTCCCCTACCGGAAAGTGACTGCAGGGAATTCTATACTTTTGGCTACTTCATGCCATCCCTCTCATGTTAAATACAACATCCCCTATGGGGAGTTAGTTCGAACCAAAAGGAATTGTTCTGATAACCATGTTTTTGAGTCAGAGACCCAGTTTCTGTCACATAGACTTCAAAGTAGGGGGTATCAAAGAGATGTAATCAAAAAAGCGGAGAAACGCATTAAACAGGTTAACAGATCTGACTTACTCCGTAATATTGACAGAGACAGAAATGACTCCCAGGGCAATACTCAACTTACTTTCAGCACGACTTTTAGTAGACAGTTCAACATTATCAAAGGCATAGTTAGGAAAAATCTCCCAATTCTTACACAAGATCCAGAACTATACAACTTAGTAAAAAATTGAGTTAGATTCATCCGTAGAAGAGCTCCAACCTTGGGTAATCAACTTTCTCCTAGTTTGTATCAGAATAAGAATGTCAAGATTTCTCCTTGGGTTGCGTATCCAGGGAACCATAAATGTGGCCACAGGATATGCAAGATGTGTTCTCATGTTACACCAGGGAATACAATTTTATCATACTCTACAGGGCAACAACATACTGTTAAATCTTATGTCAATTGTAACACCACTCATGTGGTGTACATTATTTCTTGCACACTATGTAGGGTTCAATATGTTGGCTGCACTACAGGTCCCCTGAAGATTAGGTTACGTAGACACCTATCTGATGTTTCCAATAATGCATACAATGTATCTGCGGTCTCACGACACTTTAGAGATATTCATAATAAAAACTGCGCAGGATTTAAATGGCAAGCTATTGAGAGAGTTAATCGCCCATTGAGGGGGGGAGACCACCAGAGAAAATTACTCAATAGAGAATCCTTTTGGATTTTCTCTATGGATACTAGGATTCCTAAAGGGCTAAATGCTAGACAAGACATTATTCTCTGTTACTGACCTTTTACATGAGGATGTTTAGAACTATATGTATAACAGGTTTCCATGCTTTCTTTTCTACAAGAATATACTCTGTATTTGTTATTATTACTGTCAGTGCCACCCTTGAATTAACTCGGCATTATGTATGAATATTCACTCTATTTAGATATTAACTGCCTATTTACGTTGCATATTCATAATGGCATTGTTTGTAATTACGTTTCCATAATATCAGCATGTTTTTCATTTTTTACATTTTCCTAAGTTAAAAAAGTTTTTTAGCCTTAATGGGCGTGACTTATGAGTGTGCTACGAACCTCTCTGATCACGTGATGGGTATTTCCCATCAGGAAGGGGATGTCTCTCTATGTATGACCAGTATAAATAGAATGTCCGCTCACTTTTTATGTAGACCTTGACAAAGACACTGCTGTGTCGAAATGCGTCGGTCTGTGACGCTTGCTGTGTTTTTCCTGTGTGTGGTTTTACCCCTTGGATCAATAAAGAATATACTTTTTTACTCATCGCTGTGTGCTGGACCCGAAGCTATATGTTTCACCAAGTTCACGTGTGTATGGTCAAGCTCCAGACCAGTCCGCGCACTCCAGCAAGAGAAATATCGTCCAAAAGTTGTGGTGAGAGCTGGGTTTTTTGGGGGCTTTGCCTACCTACCCCTTTTTCTACATTCTACTTGTCCAGGAGTTCACCCTTGCTCCCCACTAGGACTGTTATATACTTTTCATTTATCCGTTTATCATGGGGTTAACACCTGTGGAATTAATTATCACAGCTGATGATGGAGGCTTCAAGTTCACAGGCTGCTTCTGCGGGCATATGCAGAGATGATTTAACAGAAAGAAGGAATAAAGCCGCATGCCTGTTCAACACGGAATATCCGGACAGCCACACCTCATCTTCGTTTTTATCACAATGGCAAAACTTGGAGAAACTTATGGAAAAAGAATTGAAAGTCTGGTGGGATGCCGAAACTCTTTCCTCCTACATAGATAAGAAAATGATCCCTCGGAGTTTAAGGATAAGAAAGGCACCTACCACTGTTTACTCAAGTGAGTTTATGACAAAATGGAATACGATCCTTAGTGACTGTTCTACTAAACTAATGCTTACGATCATCGAGGAGGAGAGAAACCTATTAATGGTGATTAACAAGGACATCAAGGATACCAAACTAGACATAAAAAAGTCTGTTTCCACTCTGGACTTTGAACAACAGTATGCCCAAATCATAAACAATATTGACAAAATGGAGAAAGATCTCATGGACATCAAGAAAGACAAATTCCGGAGAGATGTAAGAGATTATCAATCTTATGAAGTCTATACCTGGAAAAGTAACTGCCAACACAGGAGAATGGGGAATGAGACTCCTAAATCGATTTTAAAGAAATCCAGGAACAAACGACGCTCCCGGAGATCGGGTAACACCCAGAAAGTGGGCTTTTACGAAACTGAAGATTCAGCAGCCAGCTCCTCGGCCTACACCTCCGATGAGGGCGATCATGTTGCAGTGAATGACACAGTTCACACCAACCCTTCTCAGGTGTCAAAAAACGGGGGAGGCGTGCCGGGAGAAAACACAAAAGGAGGTGGAATGAGCACCAGGAGAAATCTAAACCGCATGGGTTTTTTGGGGGCTTTGCCTACCTACCCCTTTTTCTACATTCTATATGTAATAATGTACCCCTGCAGTACTAAACTGATACTATATCTATAAAACTAGAAACTATATTTTTTTTTGTATTTTTTTAGTTTTTTAGTATTTTTTTTATATATTTTTTTAAATTTTATGATAAAACAAGAAACAGTAACTGAAATGTCAGCACAGGAAGGGATACAAACACTGAAGGTCTGTGAAGGTGTAAGTATATGTAATAACGTACGATTTTATATACTGCTTTTGTGTATACAGTATATATCCCTAACCGCTAGCCCTGACAGTATATACAATCGTACGTTATTACATATTCTTACCCTGCACAGACCCTTCAAGTGTTTGTATTCCCTTCCCGTGCTACTTTCAGTTAACTGTTCTGTTTTATATCACATAAATTTACACAGCTTAAAAAAATACTAACAACTCAAAAAAATACAAAAAAAAATATGTTCTAGTTTTTATAGATTATATTATCAGTTTCGTACTGCAGGGGTACAATTAATTACATATAGAATGTAAAAAAGGGTAGGGAGCAGCCCCCAAAAACCCAGCTCTCAACCCAACTTTGGACGATATTTTTCCGCTTGCTGGATGCGCGGACTGTCCTGGAGCGTGACCATCCCACGTGAAACTTGGTGAAACATTTGCTTCGGTCCATCACAACAGCGAGAGTAAAAAGTATATTCCTTTATTGATCCAAGGGGAAAAACCACACACGGAAAAACCAGCACGTCACCGACCGACGCGTTTCGACACAGCGTGTCGTTGTCAGTCTACATAAACGTGAGCGGACATTCTATTTAACTGGTCATACATATATAGCCTCCCCTTCCTGAATGGGAAATACCATCACGTGATCGAGAGGTTCGTAGCACACTCATAGTCAACGCCCATTAAAGGCTAAAACCCTTTTTTAACTTAGGAAATGTAAAAATAAACCGCTGATATTATGGAATGTAATTCCCACCACAAACAATGCCATTATGATATGCAACTTAAAATTAGGCATTAATATCTAAATAGTGAATATTCATACATACTGCCAGTTAATCAAGGGTGGCACTGGACATAATAATAACAAATACAGAGTATATTCTGTAAAAAGAAAGCATGAACCTGTTATACATAGAGGTTTCTAAACATCCGCAGTACACGGTCGGAACAGAATCCGTCTTGTCTAGCATTTAGCCCTTTAGGAATCCCTAGTATCATAGAGAAATCCAAAAGGATTCTCTAATTGAGTAAGTTTCTCTGGTGGTCTCCCCCCCTCAATGGGCTATTAACTCTCTTATGCTTGCCATTTAAATCCTGCGCAGTTTTTATTATGAATATCTCTAAAGTGTCGCGTTAACCGCAGATACATTGTATGCATTATTGGGAACATCAGATAGGTGTCTACTAACCTCATCGTCAGGACTGTATAGTGCAGCCAACTATTGACCCTCCATAGTGCAGAAATAATGTCCCCACAATAGTGGGTGTTACAATTGAACCATAAATTTACACATATGTGTTGCCCGTCGAGTTAGGATAAAAATTGTCATTCCCTGTGTACTGAGAACACATCTGCATATCCTGTGGCCCATTTATGTCCCTGGTACCACCCAAGAGAAATCTTGACATTCTTATTCGGATACCAACTAGGAGAAATTGATTACCCAGTTGGAGCTCTTACTACGATAATCTAACTCATTTTTTACTAAGTTGTATATTTCTGGATCTTGTGTAAGAATACTGCTTTTGTGTATACAGTATATATCCCTAACCGCTAGCCCTGATCACTAACCCTAATCGCTGACCCTAATCACTATAGATATTCTGCTGCCCTAACCACTATCCCTAATCACTATCCCTAATCACTATCCCTAATCACTATCCCTGATCACTAGCCCTGATCACTAGCCCTGATCACTAGCCCTGATCACTAGCCCTAATCACTATCCCTAATCACTATCCCTAATCACTAGCCCTAATCACTATCCCTGATCACTATCCCTGATCACTAGCCCTGATCACTAGCCCTAATCACTAGCCCTGATCACTAGCCCTGATCACACACAAAAAAAAAATGACAGCTCCAGCTGTCACACTGAATAAAGATGAAGAACAGGGGTGTGGAGGGGGTCGGATTGGGTTTTAGGGGGTATTTGTATGTGAGGGGGAACTTTCCACACACTGAGGGGACAGAGCTTCGGTTCACGGCTCTGATCCTGTCACTTCTGTCACGAAATATGACAGAATCAGACCCGGGAACCAGCTCTCCCCTCCCTCTTTAACAGTGATTGGTCAGGCTGGATCCCCTGACCAATCACAGTGATCGTCGGGCAGGGGCGGCTGTGATAGGTCCCTGGCCCGATGTCCGTGATGATCCGCTGTCGATGACAGCTGTCGTCACGGACTTGTCACCATGTGTTTACAATTCGCAATTAAGGTAGTGTTTGATATGATACTGTACATTGTTATGGGAGAATGTACCCCCTCTGTTCATTTGCTTACAGTTGATGCAGTTCTGACAGGGGAACGAACCTTTGTTAAGTTGTCCAAATATCCCTGTTTGTCTGTTTGGACGCATAGAGCCAACATCATCTTTGACCACTCGGTCTCTGATAGATTGAGCCCTTCAGTAAGAGAAGAGTGGGGTATTTTTGAATTCAGGAAGGGAACTGGACTGCCTAATAATTTAGACCAATGTCTGCGTATGGTATTACAAATGGAGTTGCTGTATTCACTATATGTGGACACAAATGGTATTCGGGCAAAATCTGGTTTTCTTGTTGTGGGGGCCAAAGAGGCAGCCCTATCAATGTGTTGTACTTTATCTAAATTTTTATTAATAATGCTGCGAGGATAACCGCGTTGTGAGAATTTGTCGGTCATGTTTCTTAAATTCCTATTTATTTTGTGTGGGTCACTGGTGATACGTTTGACCCTCAGGAGTTGACTATAGGGTAAGGATTTCACCATAGCCCGTGGATGGTGACTTTCATATTTTAGCAGGGTGTTACTGTCTGTGGGCTTTACATATATATCAGTTTCCAGAGTGGAATTTTTGATTGTAACCAGAACATCAAGGAATTGTATTTCATTCTTGGAGTGTACAAGGGTGAATTTTATAGACTCGTCTATCGTGTTCAAATATGTATGGAACTCCAAGAGTTCATGTTCAGTACCAGACCATATGAGGAAGACGTCATCTATGTACCTCTACCACCGCAGGCAATGCCTGAAGTGAGTGGAGGCATAGATGGCATCTTCCTCCAGAACCTCCATGACAATATTGGCATATGTGGGTGCCATATTGGCACCCATTGCCACCCCCATTAATTGAAGAAAGAAATTATCAGCAAACAAAAAGTAGTTATTCCTCAAGATTTACTCCAGTAGGTCAACAATAAATGTTTGTGTAGATGGTGTGTACTTACTGGTTGCCAATTTGCGTTTGACCGCATTTATACCCCTCTGGTGATCAATTGACGTGTATAAAGAAACCACGTCAAATGACGCCAAGAGGGTATTGTCTGTGATCAGTGTGTTCACATCAGCAATTTTGTTAATAAAGTCTGTGGTGTCTTGTATATAAGACGGGCCGGAAATGCCAAATTCTCGTAATGACTTATCTAAAAAGGTCACAATATTGGAAAAGATGGAACCACTGCCGGAGACTATTGGTCTACCGGGGGGAGAAGTAAGATTCTTATGAATTTTTGGTAGTATGTATAATACCGGAGTAGTAGGATGTTGTTGTAACGTGCGTGCCGAAACGTTGCACTATCCGCAGTTGGCAGAATAGGTGGTGTTGATTTGTGTGTGAAATGGGGCTTGGATTTACTGAGCCACACCCTGTGCCATGCATTTCAGCCCTGCCCTGCTAGGGTTACTAGCCTGATTGACAGCTCCTCCAGTGTGCTGCTGGAGGTGTGTCTGGGAACTGCATAAATACCTGCCTGCTCCCATCAGACCTTGCTGGTCAAACTGCTCTCTTGCTGTGTTTCTAGCTCTCTTGTATATCTGATTTCTGAATTCTTGCCTGTTTATTGACTAGTCTATTTGGATTGTGATTTGGTTGTTGTTATTCCCCGCTGTTGCCGACCCGGATTGTTTACCTCGCCTTATTGTGTTTGTTTGTCTGTATTGTTTCGTGTTCACACCTTACCCAGGGAGGGAACGCTGCCCAGTTATTGGTCTCCGTTTAGGGGGGACCCAATAAGTAGGTAGGGACAGATTGGGGGTCTCAGTGTCAGGGCTCACTGTCCTTGTTTGTGTCCTGCCATTACAGTTGTACTGTCAAGAATTTGTGCATGAAATTATTTATAATGTTGTCAAATTTGGCTTTATCCAAAATACATTTGATTTTTCTAGTCAGCGTGAACTTGGGATCTGAAGATACCTTTAGATATACGGAGGTATCTGAAAGTTGTCTGCGAAGTTGTCTGAAAGATACCATCGTATATCTAAAGGTATCTTCAGATCCCAAATTCATGCTGTCTAGGAAAATCAAACATATTTTGGATAAAGCCAAATCTGACAACATTATTGATATTGATTTACACAAATTCTTGACAGTACAACATCCTACTACTCCGGTATTATACATACTACCAAAAATTCATAAGAATCTTACTTCTCCCCCCGGTAGACCAATAGTCTCCGGCAGTGGTTCCATCTTTTCCAATATTGCGACCTTTTTAGATAAGTCATTACGAGAATTTTCCATTTCCGGCCCGTCTTATAGACAAGACACCACAGACTTTATTAACAAAATTGCTAATTTGAACACACTGATCACAGACAATACCCTCTTGGCGTCATTTGACGTGGTTTCTTTATACACGTCAATTGATCACCAGGGGGGTATAAATCCTTTAAAATGCAAATTCGCAACCAGCAAGTACACAGCATCTACACAAACATTTATTGTTGACTTACTGGAGTAAATCTTGAGAAATAACTACTTTTTGTTTGCTGATAATTTCTTTCTTCAATTATTGGGGGTGGCAATGGGTGCCAATATGGCACCCACATATGCCAATATTGTCATGGAGGTTCTGGAGGAAGATGCCATCTATGCCTCCACTCACTTCAGGCATTCCACTGTACACTCCAAGAATGAAATACAATTCCTTGATGTTCTGGTTACACTCAAAAATTCCACTCTGGAAACTGATATATGTTAGGATTGGGTAACACAAAAGACAGGGGATAGTGTGCCCTGAGCTTGCCCCAACCTCTGTCCCTTCCTATAGCCCCCCCACGCTAAACCGTGGGGCGACTACTTGAAGACTGATGCACTGATAAGTGTGGGAAGGGAAACACAAACAGACTGACAAACATAAAACACAAAAGAATAGTAAACTAGCTGGATTCACAACGAGAGGGTACGTCAATAGCAAAATCAGTAGGCAAAGAGTCAATGTCAAAAAACGAGCCGAGGTCACAACGATACAGATACAGAGCAAGTCAAACCTAATGCTGAGAGCGAGTGGAGAAGGGATTTCAAACACTAGCACAGGTGACTAGTGAAGCTGCAATTTATGCAGCCAGAACTCCACCTCCAGAACCTGATAGGAGCTGGACAGCTTCTGGGAATCAACCCCTCATGGTGCAGAACAACCAGGCATCATGCAGAGGTACCACAAGTGCCAGCAGTTCCGAACACAACTCCTAAACAGCGCGAGATCTTAGCAGCCGCTGCCCGGGACGAGAGGTGGAGTTTGCGCGGATATGCGCCGGGGGTCGGAGAATGCTGCTGGCACCAGCAGAAAACACAGAAATCCCCCGCATCCCCCTCGTGTCCCCGGCAGTACCCCCCCCCCCCCTGACGGGGGCCTTCGGACCCCTAGATCTTAAAGATGGCTTCTGAGGATAGGCCTGATGAAATAACCTGAGTAACCGCGGAGCATGAGCATCCCTAGCCGGAACCCAAGACCTATCCTCAGGACCAAAACCTTTCCAATGGACCAGTTACTGCAGGTAGTTACCTACCCATCTGGAATTCACAACTTTTTTCACCTCAAATTCCAGATTCCCCTCCACAATAGATGGAGAAGGAGGGTCAGGAAGGGGCAAAACAGGCTCAACATAGCGCTTTAGAAGACTCTTATGGAAGGTGTTATGAACCCGCCACCCTGCTGGAAGAGTAATCTTGAAGGATTTATAGACTTTTTCATATCTTTGCGACTTTTTGTAAAAAGTCTCAATGAGAAAAAGTTCTATAAATCAGCTCCAGCCGACGACATTCTGCTGGAAACAGTTACCAGTTACCATTTAGGAACATTCTTCAGACTAATAGTTATTTTTTGGGAGGATTTTATATAAAAATCAAAAAATGGATATAATTTGATGTTTTAATGATAATAATACAGTTACAGCTTTGTATATAGAGACGTCCTGTCCCTGTGTGTCCTGTACAAGGTGCGGCCGTAGTTACTGCTCCTCTATCACATACATTATAGGAGAACTTGTGCGGCTTAGCCACGTGTCCTTACACTGTATATCACTGACGCATCACTGTGTGCGTATAGAGGGCGATATGAAAGCAGCGGGAGGAGTCAACCTCCACAGAAGATAGTGATTGGCTGTTGCTATTACATTTGACTGTTTCCCAACCGCCTCAGAGCCCTTATATGGAGACTGGGGACCTCCCACCTGCGGGATGATTCTCCTGATGCTTCTGACAAAATGTTTATGTAAAAATAAACATGAAGTTACAAAATAACAAAAAAAAATTTTCCCATTAAAGCCTATGTGAGAGTGAAAATCTGCATCAATGTGCAGTTTCCAAGCAGAATTCTCAGTCAAAATAGATGGGAAAAAAGAGGAAAAAAATTGCATGCAAAAAATCTGCATTAAAATCACAAAAATGCACCTATAAACCCAAAAAAAGAAGAAAGTTGATTTATCAAATGTGTCTGATAGTTTTTTTGGTCATCTGCACCTGCTCTGGTGAGGAGCTTTTTTGAGACATTTTAAAAAAGTCGCATGTCATAAATAAGGAAAAACATCTGGATTACTAAGTTAAATGAGGCGTAAGTGGCTAAAATCCATGTGCCGCTAACTTTTGGAAAGTCTCAAAAAAAGACGCAAATACATACTTAAGCCAAAAAAAGTCTCAAAAAACACACCAAAAAGTTGCAAAAAAGATAATAAATCTGGCCCAGAGTGTCCTTAATTGCAATAGTGATGCCTCCTTTTTTATTCAGTGCGGGTGCAGAGAAGATGAGATGAGAGGTAATGTTTATTTTTTAGTCTGACCAGGTCTATGTCTAACAGGTGTGTCTCTTGTAGACATAATGGGGCTCATTTACTTACCTGCCCCATTTGCGATCCAGCGGCGCGTTGTCCGACGTTGATTCGGAGCTTGCCGGGATTCACTAAGGTCGTGCGCCCAATATCCACTAGGTGTCGCTGCTGCGCTGAAGTCCGCCTGAGTTCACCGTCTTCTTCCCGGTGTATGTGAGTGTTATTCTTGCGACACAATTTTTTTTTTTAAATTCCGCGTTTTTCCGAATCCGTCAGGTTTTTAAATAGCCAGGCCCCTATCTATCTATCTATCTATCTATCTATCTATCTATCCATCTATCTATCCATCTATCTATCTATCTATCTATCTATCTATCTATCTATATCTTATCTATTTAGCTACAGTATCTATCTATTCAACCACATCTATCTCCTATCTATATATCTATCTCATATCTATCTATCTCCGATCTATCTTTCTTTCTATCTATCTATCTATCTATCTCATATCTATCTATCTCCTATCTATCTATCTAATAAAATGAAGGAAAGTTCGGAGCAGCACAGCAACTTTGGTGGGTGCACAGACCGTAAGTCCCCAGGCCAGGGGACTATAATATAGAATCAGGAAAAGGCAGCACTCCAAGGGTAGTATCAAACAAAGGCCCATAGGCCTATGGAATAAAGACACCCCACTTTGTTTGATACTACCTTTGGAGTGCTGCCTTTTCCTGTTTCTATCTATCTATCTATCTATCTATCTACAACGGGAAGAAATCCAGCAGCACAAACAATAGTCCAAAATGGTGGGTGCAAGCTCAATAAGGACCAGTCAACGGACCTTCAAAAGTATCCAAACGAAAAAAAGCAGCACTCCCACAGGCAAGGATAAAGAAAAGTGGACCCTTTATTCCATCAAAATTGCGACGTTTCAGCCCCTATGGAACCTTTCTCAAGCAGTGTACAAGTGATAAAAGAGGGGTATTTATACAAAACATTATAGGTCATGTGACCTTTACAAAACATGCCCCTCATTACATATGCAAGGATATACAGATATATATACACACATATAAATATACAGTGTATCATTTGTGAATACATCATGCCAACATAGATGTGTAGCGCTAACATGTGATTTAAAAAACATTAATTTAGGTGTATTGAAGAATTCCTTTCAGTGTGTTTCAGGTTATATATAACATTAATAAAGTGCCTAGTGCTTAAAGTGTAATCATACCTAAGTGCATTTGCGCGATCGTCTCCCTGTGTTGAAAAGCGGCAATTAAGTTGATACTTAGTATCTAGCGTGTGTGGAACGCACACTTGGAACGCATAAACCGGAAGTGACATCAGAAACCGGAAGTAACATAGGACTATATGACAATATCCAGTGTGACGTAAGCGGTTGTCTTAGCAACCATATACACAACCCGATGGCAGAAGGACACTGTGATTACCACCAAATTGATGATGAGAAGAAAGTGCATGAGGTAAGGAATTGGACAAAAAATCTGTGTAGAGAATCAAAGCGCTATATAAGCCTCATATAGAGACATGGCATACCTGCTTCATATAGAAGCTACAACCACTGTGCGCTTACTAATAAAAGGTATAAATTTAGGTGTATTGAAGAATTCCTTTCAGTGTGTTTCAGGTTATATGTAACATTAATAAAGTGCCAAGTGCTTGAAGTGTAATCATACCTAAGTGCATTTGCATGATCGTCTCCCTGTGTTGAAAAGCGGCAATTAAGTTGATACTTAGTATCTAGCGTGCCGGGAGTGTGTGGAACGGACACTTGGAACGCATAGACCGGAAGTGACATCAGAAACCGGAAGTAACATCAGAGTATATGACAATATCCAGTGTGACGTAAGCGGTTGTCTTAGCAACCATATACACAACCCGATGGCAGAAGGACACTGCGATCACCACCAAATTGATGATGAGAAGAAAGTGCATGAGGTAAGGAATTGGACATAAAATCTATGTAGAGAATCAAAGCGCTATATAAGCCTCATATAGAGACATGGCATACCTGCTTCATATAGAAGCTACAACCACTGTGCGCTTACTAATAAAAGGTATAGGCAACTCCAATTGGGGGAACGCAAGCCCCTTGTATAAAGGGGACAAGATTATGTGCATAAAGGGAATATGTATGGGTCGCCTATCACAATTTTGCGACAAAGGCCCCCACACAAATTGATCCCCATTTACCACAAGGCATAATAATGCCTTGGTTCCCTGGAGAATTAAACACCCAATATTGCAAGTCCAAAATTCAAACCACATACATGTTTATTTGTTATTAGATCTATATCGCAGATATAAAATGGTCACTTGAAAAAAAGATAAGGCGCCGCAGGAGGTGTAGTTTAGCGAGGGGACGATCGTGCAAAATGGCTTTGAAATGTAATGAACCACATCTGGAAAAGAAAGAAATATATACTGTAAATAACTTGTAACACAGTTCATCTACACAAAAATAGAGAGCGAAAAAAAGTTACAAAGGCAAGTCAGGTAAAATGTCACGTTCAATAGAATTATATTGCATTCATTTTGTAACCTACGTTTAGACCATTGGGTTTTAGAGTGTCTAGAGTAAATATCCAGTAAAGTTCTCTTTTTTTAAATATTTTTTCCCGATCCCCCCCCTCTCCTCAGAGGTGGAATGTGATCAATGATCCGAAACCGCAATTGTTTCTTAGAATGTTTAAAATCAAAAAAATGTTTCGACACCGGGAGCTTGAAAAAAAGATAAGGCGCCGCAGGAGGTGTAGTTTAGCGAGGGGACGATCGTGCAAAATGGCTTGAAATGTAATGAACCACATCTGAAAAAGAAAGAGATATATACTGTAAATAACTTGTAACACAATTCATCTACACAAAAATAGAGAGCGAAAAAAGTTACAAAGGCAAGTCAGGTAAAATGTCACGTTCAATAGAATTATATTGCATTCATTTTGTAATCTACGTTTAGACCATTGGGTTTTAGAGTGTCTAGAGTAAATATCCAGTAAAGTTTTCTTTTTTTTAATATTTTTTCCCGATCCCCCCCTCTCCTCAGAGATGGAATGTGATCACTGATCCGAAACCGCAATTGTTTCTCAGAATGTTTAAAATCAAAAAAATGTTTCGTCCACTACGGGTGGTGTAGCGGTGCTGGTTGAAACGAATTTTTAATTCGAGCGTGGTTTCACCTATGTACAATAGACCACATGGGCAGCTAAGTAGATAGACAACATAAGGACTATCACACGTGAGGAAATGTTTTATCTGGTAGTTAACACCCTGATGGGTAAAATGTGAGCCCTTATCCATTTGTGGACAGTTAATGCAGTGGCAACAAGGAAAGGACACTTTTCTAACTTGGCCAAAGAGGCCAGTCTGTCTACTTGTTTTAAAACTGCCCACATCTGAGTGTACCAAACAATCTTTAATGCATTGCACTTTTCGATATGAGAAAAGAGGGGGATTCAGAAACATGGGAACTGGTGTTTTGCCACCGTTAAGTTTGGACCAATGTTTCCTAATAATGTTGGGAATGGAATCTGATCTAGTATTGTATGTAGATACAAACGGAATTCTATCATTGGCTTTGGGGACATCATTTTTACGCAAGAGTTCACCTCTGCTTTTGCACCTCTAGATTCTGCTGTAGAATCTGTTTGGGGTAACCCCGTTGTAAGAATTTTTTAGTCATGTTTTTTAGATTAACAGTCAACTTAGATGGATCACTAGTGATACGTTTCACACGTAAAAGTTGGCTGTAGGGGAGAGTTTTGACCATGGCTCTGGGGTGGCTACTCTCAAATCTTAGTAAATTGTTTCTGTCCGTTGGTTTAATGAAAAGATCGGTGTCAAACTGACCATTGTTGTATGTAACTAGTACATCCAGGAACTGTAATTGAATAGGGGAATGGACAACTGTGAATTTAATCGTGTCATCAATAGTGTTCAGAAACCGATGAAACTGGGTCAGTTCCACTAAGTTGCCTGTCCAAATGAGGAAGACGTCATCTATATACCTCCACCACCTCAAACAATGAGTGAAATGTGTGGAGGTATAGACGACGTCCTCCTCAAGGACCCTCATCATGATGTTAGCATATGTGGGTGCCATGTTGGCCCCCATGGCAACCCCCATTAATTGCAGAAAAAAATCATCCCCAAATAAAAAATAGTTGTTCTTTAACACAAATTCAAGTAAAGTCATCACCAATTCAAAGGCATCATCAGACAAATTCTTCATTTGTAATTTTTTCCTCACAGCCTGTAGGCCCCTATTGTGATCAATGGATGTATAAGAGAAACAACATGTGTGTTAACTCTATATCATTCAATTTATTAATGAAATCCGCTGTATCCCTGATGTAAGATGCTCCTGTAGTGGAGAGGTCACTCAAAATACGATCCAAAAACGTGGCAATATTGGAACAAATTGAACCAGAACTGGAGACAATCGGTCTACCCGGTGGGGAAACAAGGCTTTTATGTATCTTTGGTAATACATATATGGCAGGAGTGGTTGGATGCTCCACCCATAAGAACCTATATAGGTCTCTATCAATTGTGCCACTTTGTAAAGCCTCATCTAAAACAGCTTTAATGCGTCTAGCCAATGTAAATTTGGGATCATAAGGTATACGTTGATATACATTGGTATCGGCCAACTGTCTCCGAATCTCGGCCAGGTATGAGTCAGTGTCCATGACGACGACAGCTCCACCCTTGTCGGCTGACTTGATGGTGGTGCTGTCGTCGCAGGCAAGCTCCCCCAAGGCCGAGATTTGTTGACTGGAGAGATTAGGATGTAACCTGGGATTACACATATCATGATGTCGTAATGAAGTAATGTCACGTTTAACGGCTGTGATAAATGCATCTATATGAGTAGCATCAACATCTGGAGAAAATGTACTACGGTTATGTAAACTAACCGTATGCAAATCAATATCCAGCTGGAACCAATCGGGTTTAGAGGAAATACAAAACGAAAGTCCCTTAGACAAGACGGAAATGTGTACATCTGTTAGACATTTGGAGGAAATATTTACCACTGGTAGTTCTTCCTCCGTGTGGATATCTTGGATGGGGGTTGCTTCTGGTTGACTTGACCCATGTTTCCTACCGCGGTTGTGTTTTCTGCCTCCCCTTCTGGTTTTGGGGCCTTGGGAGCGACAGCAGTTGTCCGTGACTGTAAAAAAGACTAATTTCTATTGTTCCTCTGTGATGATCTGGACTCTGATCTTTGCGTTGTCCTCTTGTCTCGTCTCCCGGTTTCCCTAGAAGGTGAAGAAGCTGTCGCTTGTGTGCTTTGCCAGTTGTATATAAAGCCACTTTTATAATCCTCCAAATCTCGATTCCATTTGCCTCTCTTGATCTCCTCTTGTTCAGTCTTAATAGTAGAAACATGAATTTTGACTAAATCCATGAATTTTTTGAAGTCCTCCTCAGAAAGCAGATCTTTCAAAGCGCTTTCGCCATCCTGTATTTTAAGTTTGAGGGCTTGAATCTCCACCTTTAAGAATTCTATATTTAACAGTAACAAGTCCATTGAATATTTATTTGAGATCTGAGCAAACTTGCGGCAAAAATCGGTGTTATGCATAAATAAGGTTGGAGACACTCTAGATCTCATGCCCCTTGGGACCATGTGTGCTTTAAAATATTCACTTAAAGTCAATAGATGTAGTTGTAAGGTAAGTAATATTTTTGTGTCGTTATCATATTTACGTTTAATTTCCGGGGTGCGTGCACCTTATCTTTACCACGTAACCTTTGACTACAAGACATCGGTCCCAGGCATGGAATCAACTACCAACATGGATCTTACCCATCTGTTCGCCTACACTATAAAAGATAGTGAGAGGATTTTGCAAGACCTAGAAGGAGATGTCACGTTCCTTACTACTCCTGCTACCCCGGAAATTTGTAACTTTTTTCGCTCTCTATTTTTGTGTAGATGAACTGTGTTACAAGTTATTTACAGTATATATCTCTTTCTTTTTCAGATGTGGTTCATTACATTTCAAGCCATTTTGCACGATCGTCCCCTTGCTAAACTACACCTCCTGTTCAAGCCATTTTGCACGATCGTCCCCTTGCTAAACTACACCTCCTGTGGCGCCTTATCTTTTTTTCAAGTGACCATTTTATATCTGCGATATAGATCTAATAACAAATAAACATGTATGTGGTTTGAATTTTGGATAAACATGTATGTGGTTTGAATTTTGGACTTGCAATATTGGGTGTTTAATTCTCCAGGGAACCAAGGCATTATTATGCCTTGTGGTAAATGGGGATCAATTCAGGGAACCAAGGCATTATTATGCCTTGTGGTAAATGGGGATCAATTTGTGTGGGGGCCTTTGTCGCAAAATTGCGATAGGCGACCCATACATATTCCCTTTATGCACATAATCTTGTCCCCTTTATACAAGGGGCTTGCGTTCCCTCAATTGGAGTTGCCTATACCTTTTATTAGTAAGCGCACAGTGGTTGTAGCTTCTATATGAATATACCTTTTATTAGTAAGCGCACAGTGGTTGTAGCTTCTATATGAACAGGGCCGGCGCTATGGGTAGGCAAAGGTGGCAATTGCCCAGGGCCCCCTGCCCCCTAGAAGAGGAGAATCTCTTCTTTCAAATGAATCTTGAATTGTGTTTCTAGGTGCCATGGATCCAGAGATATTCAGGTTTAAAGTGAGAATATCAGGTGCCATTTTTATATATAGGTGCAGTTTAACAGTTATTATCTCCGTTTTCCTAAAACATAGAAACACAAATTTAATTCATACAAAAGAGGAGACTCTCTTCTTTCATAGGAAAAAAAGAAGTGAGGTTCTATGTCTCACAGAGCCAGAGATATAGCCACCTGAAATGTCCCCCCCCCTCCAGATTCTTAGCCATCAGGCTACAGGGAGCATTTGCTGCACACAGGAGCTGCTGCACCTCACAGATAATGGAAATATTCACTCTATATGTTACTACATTTTGAGAATGGATAATATCAACTAATATTCATGTTTTTAACCCTTCTCTATTCAGAACTATCGAAGAACACACTTTGGGCCACATGTATCAATCGTTTTTTTCTTTGCAGAATGTTGCAGATACTACAGACAAGTGTCCCCATGTAATTCTGCACAGTATCACCAGTGTGTTTGAGGGGGATACTGTACAGAATTACAGGGGTGCAGCAGGAGACCAGCACTGGGGGATCCCCTCTAGGAGAAGCCCCTGCTGAGGAGGTCACTGGGTGCAGGGTGTCACACACCTGGGTGCTGCTGAGGAGATCACTGGGTGCTGGGTGTGGGAGGAAACCGGAGGACCCGGAGGAAACCCACGCAGGCACAGAGAGAACATACAAAATCTTTGCAGATGTTGACCAGCGCTGCAAGGCTGTAGTGCTAATCACGGAGCCACCATGCTGCCCATAAATCTCCCTATCATCTATCTCCTATAAAATTCTCCCATATTACAGTTTGTTTTACCATACTAAAGGGAGCCTCTTGCTGACCGTGACTGGTCATAAAATAGTTTTATTTTGGGGCCCCACTTTTAATTTTGCCCAGGGCCCCACTTTGTCTAGAACCGGCCCTGCCCTTACCATCCCCAAGTTAGTGGTGGGGTTGAAAGACAAAATGGCACTCTTAAGTTAGATCCAGGAGGCCATGAAAGTAACAGGGAAACCATGGCCGGAGTGCCTTCCTGCTGCCCTCTATTCAGTTAGGACCACCCTCAACAGAAAGATGGTATTGTCCCCCTTTGAAGTACTTTTTGGCTGTGCACCCAGACTAGGCCCCTACTTTCTACAGACCCTATAGCTGATGGCAGGAAACCAGGCGGAATATGTCATACAGTTGAGCCAGGTCTTTGAAAAGGTCTGCAAAAGTGTTTCTGATTCCTTTTCAGATCCAGACAGAGACCTCAGCCTGGAGACTACGTGGTGGTAAAGAGACACACCAGAGAGAGTCTGGCACCTCACTATGACAGTCCTTTCCAAGTTCTGCTGAACTAGGGCCACGTCTGTAAAGCTACAAGGAAGACAGCATGCTTCCACGCTTTCTATTGCAAACTTACATATTCTTTTTGCTAGCTGGTCTCTTCTGGTTGACTGTATGCTCAGGGATACCCCAACCATGACTATCACTGTATCTATAGGGCTGACTAGGATGCCCCCAGGGTAGGAGACTTTATCTACGGTCAGTGCAACATGACAATTCTTTAACATTGACAGCACAGGTAACCCTATATTAGCAGTGTCTGATGTGTACAGGATTTGTGGGGATAGGAGAGTCAGGTCAAGCCTAAGGGTTGGGAAGGTGAGTGTGCTGTGATAAAACTTGTGCATTCCTTCCTCGTGATCCCCAGGGATGAGTTTGATCAGACACATAAAGAAAAAGTAGAGGGTCCCAAAGGATTCTGTAGGTCTGAGAGAAGCACCTAGATAAAAACTTTATATAGATACAGTGGGAGCACCAAGGGGGGTCCCAGATGAGTTCAAGACCCACAAAATATTGATTGGGTTAACTGTTTTTATACCAAACAAAAAAAAAAGGTAACAAGGCGGCAGGAGATTTTAAAGATAAAAAACAAAGTTTCTTTATTAAAAACTCAAACATGGCAAGGTACATAGGTAAGAGGACTTCCAGGCTATAACCAACGCGTTTCACTCATTTAGAGCTTAGTCATGGTTTTGTGTACAAACTATGGGAGAGCAATTTAAAGATCGCGCCCTGGATGGGCGTATGACGTCACAGGCACGTGATTTCAATCACATGACCGGACATCGACACACCCACCTCCAGAGCGCAGTGTGATTAAAAATCTTAATATAGAATAAGAACATAATGGGGGTCATTTACACCTGCCTATTTTGGAGAAAAATAATAATCTAAAAGCTTGCCTCTCAGAAGGAGTAAGGTATATTTCCAAAAAATGCTCATACCATTGGCTCTATATTGTCCCCTAGCTTATTCAGGAGTGATGTTGTAAATCCTACGAAATATACATAGCTACACTATCCGGGCAGCCACAAATGTGAACACCTAAAATGTATAGCATTTTCTGTCTTCATGCCGGCTCGGGGCCGTGGCAGCACGGCCCGCCCGACGCTCAACTGTGATGTCAGCCGTGGTTGACGTCACAATATTTGGACAGTGACACAATTTTCGCGAGTTGGGCTCTGCATGCCACCACATTGGATTTGAAATGAAACATTACCAATATCATAATTCCTCTCACAAGAAGAAAACTTTCTAGAGATATATGCACAGGGTCTGAGTCTGGTGAGAGTGGAGGACCCCTGAGACAACACTGCACCTACTCCAACCTCGGAGGCATCTACCTCCACCACAAACGGTAGAGAGAGAGGTCAGGTTGAACCAAAACTGGGGCTGACGAGAATGCCGCTTTTAGAGTTTCAAACGCAGAGCAAGCGGCAGGGGACCAATTGTTCGGATCAGCACCCTTACGGGTTAGATCCGTGAGGGGTTTGGCGATCACGGAAAAGTTCTTAATAAAGTTCTGATAATAGTTAGCGAAACCTAAAAAACGTTGTAGGGCCTTAAGATTTGTAGGCCGAACCCAGTCCGTGAGCGCCTGAACCTTACTCGGATCCATCTGTACATCAGAGGGAGTAACAACATAACCCAAGAAGGAAACCTTCTGGATGCAAAAAACACACTTCTCCAGCTTAGCGAAGAGGTGGTTTTTGCGCAACCTGGTAAGTACTTGGTGGAGATGTTGCTGGTGAGAAATCATATCAGGAGAGAAAATCAAAAAATCGTCTAGATACACCACCATAAACACACCAATGTAATCATGAAAGATGGAGTTCATAAACCCTTGGAACACCGCTGGGGCATTACTCAAACCAAAGGGCATAACCAGGTATTCAAAGTGTCCCAAAGGTGTATTAAATGCAGTCTTCCACTCATCCCCTTCCCGGATCCAAATAAGGTTATAAGCCCCTCTGAGATCTAATTTAGAAAAAACTTGGGCCCCAGAAACCTGATTTAAGAGATTCGGGATCAAAGGGAGAGGACCTGAGTTTTTTACTGTTATCTTATTTAATTCTCGATAATCAATACACGGCCGTAAACCACCATCTTTCTTCTCAACAAAAAAGAACCCGGCCCCAGTGGGCGACTCTCATCAATATAACCCTTCAGTGACTCCCGTTCTGGTACCGAGAGGTTATATATACGACCCTTCCAAACTTTTTTCTTCCCATCATTCTGGTACAGGTTGATCTTTGTCTCATCTGTCCATAGAATACTTTTCCACAACTGAGCTGGCTTCTTGAGGTGTTTTTCGGCAAATTTAACTCTGGCCTGTCTATTTTTGGAATGAATGAATGGTTTGCATCTAGATGTGAACCCTTTGTATTTACTTTCATGGAATCTTCTCTTTACTGTTGACTTAGAGACAGATACACCTACTTCACTGAGAGTGTTCTGGACTTCAGTTGATGTTGTGAACGGGTTCTTCTTCACCAAAGAAAGTATGCAGCGATCACCCACCACTGTTGTCATCCGCGGACGCCCAGGCCTAAGCTCACCAGTCAATTCCCTTTTTCTGAGAATGTACCCGACTGATTTTGCTACTCCAAGCATGTCTGCTTTTTTCTTTTTTTTCAGCCTCGGGATGTTCTGCTTCACCTCAATTGAGAGTTCCTTTGATCGCATGTTGTCTGGTCACAGCAACAGCTTCCAAATGCAAAAACACACATGTGGAATCAACCCCAGACCTTTTAACTACTTCATTGATTACAGGTTAACGAGGGAGACACCTTCAGAGTTTATTGCAGCCCCTAAAGTCCATTGTCCAATTACTTTTGGTCCCTTGAAAAAG